>CABHPH010000716.1:34438-70402 GCA_902168325.1 Peromyscus nudipes
TCCCCTCAGGACCCCATCTCCTGGGAAACTCAGGAATCCTCCTCACCTATTGAGCACAACAAATCCGTCCTGCTTTGTTTCAGCCTCTTCCTGTAGAACAGAAGGAACCATTTTTTCCAAACCAAAGATACCCATGAGGCTATTTTCTTAAGTGAGTGAAAATGTTGCGTTCTCTGAGATTACCCGACACCTCCAGGTAAAAGAGCAGGCACAACAAGTGCAATTCAGTCTTGGTTTTCACCAGCAATGTTTTCCTTCACAGTGTTGGAGTCAATGCAACAGAATGTGACAATGAGTCAGTGCCCGCCTCAGTGTCCAATGAGGTTTGATGACCAAAGCACCATTCCAAATTGAGGACTAGACTGCAGAAGCCGGGTTCACCAAAGGCATAGTGGAAAATTGTGGAGCCGGCCGCCTTGCCTCACCCAAAGGTACAGAAGGACTGCAGGCGTGAGGAATATGGAGGGCTCACGTGGAGGGCACTATCTCTATCATGTTTCTTGCACCTGCCTGTGGGTATAAATGCTTCTAGGAATGGGGTAAAACACTGACTTTCTGATGTTCAAGAAAAATAAGTCAGTTTTAATAAGAACAGTGAACTTCATGGTACTGAACCTGCCCTAGACTCCTCCTCACTCCACAGCTAAGTAGTGGCTTTGAAAGTACCAGCCCACATTCCTGCTGGCAAAAGTGACAGAGGTCTCACTTGCAAAGAATGGCCTGAGTACCATCTACCCAGTGGCTGCGAGGAAAACCCACACAGAAATCTTGCTTCTGTTTTCCCAGTTAGGAACTAGGGCCACTGCACGAGTGTTCTGCATGTGGGACCACTATCCTCAGGAAGCGGAGGAGAAATTAGTGCATTCCCAGGCTTTAATGACACAAGGTCACACTACAGTCAAGTGGGAGAGAGATGGACGAAGGGGCATTTGTTCAAAACTGTGGCAGAGGCTCCTTGACTTACAGATGGAGTTTATGAATGTGTTGCATCCTGACATGAGGTGACTGCCAATAGACCCACCCTACAGATATAAACTTGTAGGATACTGTAAAATTGGTGCTTAGAAATGTTTAGATGTGCTTAGATGCTGGCTGGGGTTGGGGGTGGGGAGGGACCCAGTTGTCTTTAAGGGACTGGCCACTGGAAGTTTGATCATGCTCCAATGAGTATATGGGTAACACAAATTGGACTTGGTGTATTTTTTTCTTTTGGGGGGGCACAAGGGTGGGAGGGTGGACCTGGGAGGAATGGGAAGCGAGTGTACTCAGGGTACATTGTATGAAATTCCCAAATAATTGATAAAAATATTATGTTGGGGGGAATAAATGTATAGTTGTAAATGTCTACATTTAAAAAAAAGAAAACTTTCAAATTGATAACTAGAATTGTGGTGTTGTTCTTTTTGAGACAGGGTCTCACTAGATAGCCATGGCTGGCCTGGAACTTACTATGTAGATCAGGCTGTCCTTGAACTTACAGAGGTCCTCCTGCCTCTGCCTCCTGAGTGTTGGGATTAAAGGTGTGACCTACCACATCCAGCAATAATCTAAATTTTAATCTTAAAAAGAAAAGAAAATTAAATAGATCAAAAGCAATTAGGAAATACTAAAGGGTATAGCAAAGATAAACTGGAAAGTCTAAAACCAAAAAGAAATTGACACAGTCCAAAGATTTAAAAAATTGGAAAATAGTAACTAGTGATCAACCAAAACAGATAAAATTCTCAAATTACTAAAATCAGTATAGCAAAAAATCAAGACTTAACCACCACATTATAGAAATAGAAATGACCATAAAAGAATACTATGAACAGTTACATATCAATAAATCAGATAACCTAGACAAAATGGAAAACTTTTTAGAAACACTGAAAACTGACAACAGAAGAAACAGAATACCTGAACAGATCTGAAATAAAGATATTGCATTAACAACTCTAAAACATCCAACCAGGAATGAGGAAAACCCCAGTTCCCAGGCTCCCCCATTTGTGAAGTCTACCAGACTTTGAGATGGGGAGGTCTCACTTTGTTGACCAGGCTGACCTTAAATTTTTGGGCTCAAGGAATCATCATGCCTCAGCTTCCAGAGTAGCTGGAACTACAGGCAAGTGCTACTGTGGCCAGCTTTTTCTTCTCTTTTTCCCCCCTTGTCCTGAGTATCATATCCAGGGCCCATATCCCTGGTCCCTACCAAACTTAAAGAATTATTACTCTTCTCAAAAGCTTAATAAGAAATAGAAGCAGGGCCGGGCGGTGGTGGCGCATGTCTTTAATCTCAGCACTTGAGAGGCAGAGGCAGGCAGATCTCTGTGAGTTCAAGACCAGCCTGGGCTACAGAGTGAGTTCCAGGAAAGGCTCCAAAGCTACACAGGGAAACCCTGTCACAAAAATGCAAAAAAAAAAAAAAAAGCAGAAGAAAAGCTTCCTAATTCATTCTGTAAGGACAGTATTACCTGGTTACAACGCCAAAGAGAGAAATCATAAAAGAAGAAAATTATAGGCCCAAATATCTTATAATTATAGATTTGAAAATTTTAACAAAATGCTCATAAATTGAATTCGGCAACACACTATAGTCATGTTGGAATGCAAGGATGGTTCAACACAAAATCAATACATTAATATACCATGTTAATAAAATCAGGAAGAATAAAATGTGATAATCTCAGTAGCCAGAAAAAGCATTCATTGAAATATAGTACACTTTCATGGGTGTATGGGGGTGGGGGGGGCGGGATACGACCTAACCAGGGATAAAAGAGAATAAAGGGAATTTTCTAAGCTGAAAAATAGCTTAATGAAAACCCATAGCTAACATCACATTTAATGATAAAAGACAATGGAGATCAGATAAGACAATGATGTCATTATTAACATCTCATATGTTATACTGGAAACTGGCGATATGTCTCAGTGATAGAGCCTTGGCCTAGAATGCAGAAAGGCCTAGATTCGAGCCCTGGTACCACCAAAAAAAAAAAAAAAAAAAAGTTATGCTGGAAGTTTCAGTCAAGGATTATCTGATTACACAAACAAACAAGTATTTACATTTATCAGTGATGTACTATTTGTAGAAAAATCTCAAAGCATCCATGTAAAACACTCGTAAAGCTAGTAAATAAAATCAACCAAGTTGAAAACGACAAGAAAGAAGCATTCTTGTATTTTATATATAACAATGAACAATCTCAATATGAAATCAATGAAACTGTTTCACTTACAATAGAATCCAAAAGAATGATTACTTAAGAGTAAACTTGACTCGTACATTGAACAAATGCAAGACTTATACACTGGGCGCTCTAGACTATCGTGCAAAGACATTTAAATGATCTGATAGTGTAAAGACTCAAAGACTCTTAAAAATCACCTACAAATTCAGTGCAGGCCCCAATGCAGAAAACCAGCAGCTGCCTTCTCAAAGTGCCAGACACGATTATCCTAAAAACCGTGGCAATGCAGGGATCTCAAAGGGCCAGAACAACCTTGAAAAATCATGAACAATATCGTCAGGTCCCACACTCCCGTTGCCAATGCCTGCTGCAGATGTGCAGTAAGGGGAACAGCAGGGTGGGACAGTCCTAAGCCGGGCATTTGGATCACTGTCGTCAGACTGAGAGTCCAGTCATAAAGAGATACCTCTCTACTCACCTAACATCCGTGCAGACACTACTCAAGGCAGGAAGAGGGTTCCTCAATAGCTGGTGTTGGAATCTTGCCTCACCACATATAAAATTAACTTCAAATGCGTCATAGACTCAAATGTAAGGGCCAAAATGGGGGGAGGAGATCACAGAGTAAGTCTGTGAGGCTTTGGATTAGGAACAGTTTCTTAAAAATTACACAGAGGCACAGAGAGAGAGAGAGAGAGAGAGAGAGAGAGAGAGAGAGAGACAGAGAGAGACAGAGACAGAGACAGAGAGAGATAGAGAGAGACAGAGAGACAGAGAGAGATTCCTGATTTGATCAAAATTTTAAGTTGTGTGTCAAAAGACAACACCAAGAAAGTAAAAAAGACAATTTATAGGAGCACATGTAAGTCAGCCCTCTGACAAGAGTTTGGTACACAGGGTAAGTGTTACAGCTCTGAGGGGAGAGGTTTTTCCCTATACAAGTGTTACAGCTCTGAAGGGAAAGGTATCCTGGTAGTCAAGAGCCAAGGAATACCACAAAGTCACACCACACAACAAACCTCACCCAAGAGATTTATTGGGAAAGACACAGGGGATGGCTGCCTCTGCTTGAGTGACAAGCAGTAGGGAACTGAGCAGGAGTCAGCCTGGTAGAGAGTTTCTTGAGGGAGGAGTTTTCCAGGGTAGAGATTTCTAGGGTGGGGCACTGGTAAGATTTCAAGCCAAACCTAGGGACTGGTGGGATTTTGTGCTCAGGGATGAGCGGGTTCGGGTAGGTTTTCAAATCCAAAAGTGGGCTCGGACCTTTTTACCATACACACAGAACGTATAAAGAACTCTGATAATTCAATAACAAAAGAAAAGTTTGAATTAAATCTAAGACCAGATTTTCTGAGTCTGTTTTCTGTTAACATAAGTGGAAAGCATGGACTGGGTGATCAATTTATGGAGAAAAAAAGGTTGATTCAGTTCACAGTTCTGGAGCAGGTCACAGGGTGGCATGTGGTAAAGGTCCTCTTAATAGCAACAGCTCTGCAGATGGGGCAGGCTATGACACACCACGGACGCAAGAAGAGAGCATGCAAGACACAGAGCCCACGCTGGCTTTCAAAACAGGTCTTCTCTAGAGATAACCTATTAGTTCATTAATCCATGAATACATCCATCCACCCATAAGTCCTCATGACCCAATCACCTCAAGAAGGGTCCTGTCTTACTTCTCAATACCTCCCAGTGGGGATTACGTTTCATCACACAATTTGGTAAGAACATTCAAACCTCAGGAGCCTAGAATAGGCACTCTTCCAAGGAAGAGATATAAATGGCCACAAGGCACATGGAAAGGTATTCAATGGCATTAGTCATTAGGGAAATACAACTGAAAACCACAGTGAGATACTACTCCACACCCACCAGGAAGGCTGTCATCCCAAACACAGCACAACGTTATTAGCATTTAGTTCCAAATGGAGACGCTAGGGCTCCTGTCCATTGCAGAGGGAATGTAAAATAGTCCAGCTAATACACAATTACTATCTGACCTAGCAACTCCATCTCTATCATGTACCTGAGAGAACTGAAATAGATGTCTAATGTTAATGTCAACATTATGTGTAGTAGCCAAGAGGCAGAAAATACTCCAAAGATCCATCATGGATGACTAGATCAGCAAAATGTGGTATGCCCACACAATGAAATAGTATTTGGCTATGAAAAAGAAATGGAGACCTGGACCTGGCAAGATGGTTGAGTGGGTAAAGGTGCTTGCTCTGCAAGCCTGACAAATCTGAATCAGTCCCTAGACCCACAAAAAGGTAGAAAGAAAAAAAAACCCAACTCCACAAAGCGGTCCTGTGACCTCCACACATGCACTGTGACAAGTGTGTGCTCAGAGGTACCTCATGCATACAAATAACAATCATCATCATCATAATAATAATAACAACAATTTTTAAAGGAAATGAACATGCTAAACATGAATGAACCTTGAAAACATGGGCAACAGGACCCAGTGGCAAAAAGACACGTACCACATGCCTCTACTTAAATTGAATACTTGGAATGGGCACGCGACCATGAATACAGCATGAGAATTTGGGTTCTTCTGGGGAAGCAGAAGAGGAAACAGGGAGTGACGTTCACAGGTACAAGATTTCCTTTGGGAAGATAGAAATTGCTTGTAATTACGGTTATTGGCTCCACAGTCTAGGGAAAATACTAAAGGCCTCTCGGACATAATCAAATAATGAATTTTCTGTCACACGAATTATGTCTCTGTAAAAAAAAAAAAAAAAAACTTCAGAAGTGACATGTGGCACACACTTGTCATCACAGCAGCACTCAGGAGATGAGGCAGAAAGATCATGAGTTCAAACCCAGCCTGGGCTAAATATTAAGACCTTGTTTCAAACAACAACAAAACAAAACAAAACACCAGAAGGGCAGTTTTCATTTATTACTCTGTTTCCCTAGTCAAAACTTTGTAAACTTTGTGTAAATAACAAAAGTAACAGCAGTGATACCTCGATGCTTATGCTCCAGTACTGGACATTGTCTTCTAGATTTTCTTCCTCCATGTATTAAAATCATCTATGGTCTCATAGGGGTGAATGTACAAAAGAAATATTACTTGGTTTGTATTGTAGGGCTTTGAATGTCTGAGTTCCCAATGTTCTCTTGTGTCTCTTTTTTTTTTTTTTTTTAGACAGGGTTTCTTTGTGTAGTTTTGGAGCTTTTTCTGAAACTTGTTTTGTAGACCAGGCTAGCCTTGAACTGACAGAGATCTGCCTGCCTCTGCCTCGAAGTGCTGGGATTAAAGGCGTGTGCCACCACCACCCGGCTTCTTGTGTCTTCTTAACTGTTGTCTCAATATCAGATCTTCCAGTGAACTCAATCCCATGAATACTTCATGGTGGTAATGTGGGTAGGAGTCCCTGCTTGCCCCCTCAGGAACGATGCAGACTTTCCACACAGATCCGCCAGATACAACCTGTAGCAAGGGGGTATTATCCAGATTCTGTGACCCACAATTGCATTCTCTACCTCTATAATTTGCTCTTTGAAAATTTCATTCATGTGTATAATGCATCCTATTTATTCCCACTCCCCACTCTTTTCTATTTCCCTCCCATCCAAGCAATCCCCTGCCCCCCCCCCCACAGGTCCCTTTCCCGAGTTCATGCCTTATTGTTTTGTGACCCTCTGGTCCCTCCCTGCGTGAGCCCATGAGAAGCCAATATAGTCTTAAAGATTTACTTTATTGTTAATTATATGTCCTTGCGTGTGTGAGTGTGTGGGTGTGTGCACCTGAGTGCAGGTGCCTGCAAAAGCCAACAGGAAGCATGGATCTCCTAACGCTGGAGTTACCAGTAATTTGTTAGCCATCTGGCATGGGTGGAACCGAACTCAGGTCCTTGGCAAGAGAACCCCTGAGCTAGCTAGCTCTCTCTCCAGCCCCAAGCTCTCGTGAATTTTAGTACACACTGCCATAGCTGACTTCTTTCTGCACTGGTCAGCCCCCATCATGGCCTAGCCTATGGCCCTACCCTTAGTGCCCACCCCCACTCCCGTCTCAGACACTGCAGAAGCAGCTTCATTATCTGTACTGTGGTAACAGCACTTAGAAGCCGAATGACATTCAATTAAAATGATATTAGCAGCTCAGGAGTGATTTTGTTTAATTTACTCCTACTCAGATGTAAAAACATTAGCGACTTTTTTAATTGGACCTCATAATGTCTACCTCCTACTCAAACTCGATCGAATTAAAGACTTTGGTGCCTAAATACCGCTTAATTTACTCCAACCCGCCTGTAATGACATTAAAGATGCTTTAGGGCGGATATAGTTTCCAATCAATTTTATTCAAAAGAAATCTGAGCTCACAGGTACTATTATTAAGCATATAATAAAATCACACAAGAAATATATCTTTACAGTTGGGGATAGGGTTGTTTCCAGCAATATTAAAAAGTAATCATTTTCATTTTAATGCAAAGATATTAAAAAGTAATATCTTAAATACAAGGTTTTGTAAAGTTTTCCATTGTTTAAGCAAATATGTGATTCCCAGCCTGTTAAAGTGTACTGTTACATATACATCTGAAGCAAATTTTATTCAATTACAGTATAGGATTGGCTTATGCTTGATAGGAAATTAGAATTTAAATATGGCTTAGAGAAAAGCAATTTTTCTTATAATCCTAATGCTAGTAATTTTAAAAATCTTTTTCCTAAATCACATGAAAGTATGACATATTTTAAGTCTGTTTTTAAACATGGCAGAATTTTGGGTCCCTATATGCTTGGGATAAAGTAGTTATCCAGAAAGAATTATTGAGAGGTAGATCCCAAATCATCATCAATAATACCATCAAAGGGGCTGGAAAGATAATTCAGTGGTTAAGAGCACTCATGGCTCTTCTAGAGGACCAGGGTTCAGTTCCTAGTACCCATACAGTGGCTCACAACCATCTATAACTCCAGTTCCTAAGAATTTAACACTGTCTCTGGTCACTGCATACATGTGATATACAGACATGCCTGCAGCCAAAACACCCATACACATAAAAGAAAATTTAAATTAAAAAATTATAGTGGGTAATATTTACAATGCTCTACTATGTTCCAAACAACTCTGCATGCTTGGAATATATTAACTCATTTATTTTTTAATTAAAGAATATTAAGTTACTGTCCTCTTTTATAGATGACAAAAAAGATGAATGGATGGATGGATGGTAGGTATGTGGATGAATGGATTAAAAAATGAATGGGTGGATAAGTGGATAAATGGATGGATGGATGGATGGATGGATGGATGGATGGATGGATGGATGAGTGGGTGGCTAGGTAGATAGATAATAGACAGGTAGGTGGATGAATAGATGAGTAGGTGAATGAATGGATGGATGAGTGGGTAAATAGGTAGGTGGATGGATAGATGGATGGGTGAATGGATGGTAGGTATATGGATGAATGAATTAATAAAGTGGGTGGGTGAGTGTGTAAATGGGTGGGTGGATGCATAGATGGATAGATGATAGACAGGTAGGTAGATGAACAGGTGAATGAATGGATGGATGAGAGTGGGTGGCTAGATGAATGAATAGGTGGGTGTGTGGAAGGATGGATGGATGAATGGATGGATGGATGGATGGATGGATGGATGGGTGGATAGGTGGATGGGTAGGTGAATGGTAGGTAGATATATACTGCTGTGATAGTTCTTTGAGTTGCCTTGAGTTTGGGAAACCTTTGAACTACTCACATATACAGACCCTAAAATGTGAAGTGCTCCCCATAAAGTTAATAAAGAAAAATTGGGGGCCATTGAAATGATTCAGGCAGGTAGAAGCATTTGCCACACAAGCTTAATGACCTGAGTTTGATACCCAATAAAAGCCAGATGTGGTGATATGCATCTGTAACCCCAGCATTCCTGTGACGAGATGGGAGACGGAGACAAGAGAATCATCCAGAAGCTCACAGGACAGCTAGCCTAGGGTATGCAGTGTGGCAGAAATGAAACTTCATTTCAACAAGGTAGAGAGACTGAAGTGACGCTCAAAAGCTGTCCTCTGACCTCAGCCCATGCATTATGACATTTGTACTAACCTACTCTCTATCTCTCTCACACATAATAATAATAAAGTCGTGGTTATTTAGTAAGAAAGAAAGAAAGAAAGAAAGAAAGAAAGAAAGAAAGAAAGAAAGGCTGGAGAGATTGGTCAGAGGTTAAGAGCACTGGCTGCTCTTCCAGAGGTCCTGAGTTCAATTCCCAGCAACCACATGGTGGCTCACAACCGTCTGTAATGAGATCTGGTGCCCTCTTCTGGCCTGCAGGCACACACAATTAATAAATAAATAAATACTTTTTTAAAAAAGGAAAACTTGATGAGTAAAAGGAAAAAACATGCAATGAGCACACCCTTAAGTGTAGTTACACATATGTAGTATATTTCAGATGGAAATACACCTTTCTTTTACTTGGACATTTCTAATTTCCTAAAGACATTTTCCTTTAAAAAAATGTTTTAGAAGAATTTAAGGGGTGGGGCCAGCAAAATGGTTCAGAAAGTAAAAGCCGTTGCCTGCTGCCAACCTGGATAACCTGGGCTTGACCTCTGGATCCCGTGGTGGAGGAAGAGAACTGACTCCTGAAAGTTGTCCTCAGGCTGTCACGTGTACATTATGGCATGTTCATCATACACACACACTCAAAATAATAAAAATGTCTTTAAAATCTCAATGGGGCTGGAAAGAGTTGGGGAGGGGGAGCACTGGAACTCAGTGGTAGGGAATTTGCCTGGCATGTGAAACACCCTAAGTTTAAGTCCCAGCTCAGGGAGGGAGGGAGAAAAGGAAGGTGAAAGGGAGGCAGGGAGGGATGAAAGAAATGAACAAAGAAAAAAATAGACATGATGCTTAGTGTCCCCAGGAGTGCAGCCTCAGCTGTTGGCAGACACCAATACACTTGTTAAGACAGTCACAACGCCGCCCGATCCTTGCTCTTCCACTGAGTGGCTTGATCTTGGGCAAGATTTTGTTTCTCTCAGTCTTATTTTCCTTATCTCAAAGAGAACAATAAAGCCCATTGTCTTCCCAAGTGTACAGGCTTACTTAGTGTTTCCTGGCTGGGGAATGCCATTCAGCTCCTTTGGAACTGTTTGGCCCAGACCCCAGGGCCTCATCCTGGATCTCCTTCCCTTTTCTCTTCACACTGTATCCCATGAGTCATCCCCAATCTGTCTATATCATCTCCTAAATATTACTCAAAGCATGTTGGCGGCCGTGAGGCTCTGCAGAGTCTATCTGATACGAGGCAGCTGTCCACACATGCGTGCTCCCAGGGTTTGCACAGTCCCAGCTTTTGTCAGAGCTGTCCAGGACACCAGGGATGCAAAGGTGACCGTTTGCTCTCAAGGAGCTTCCTAGGAAGGAGAGAGAGGCGATAAAATCCTGGGTCACAGCAGCGGGTGGAAGGGGCCTTAGCAGCACAGTTTGACTATGACCACATGCGGTGATTTAAATGACAGATGTCCTCCCCACAGTCTCAGGCATTTGAATGGTTGGTCCCCAGTCCTGTTTGGGTAGATTTAGGTGTCTGGGTTTTCTGGAGGAAGAATGTTACTGGTAATAATAGTCTTTCATGTTTCAAAAGCTTCACCCTATTCCTATTGCATTCTCTGCTTCCTGCTTGTGGTTTAAGACGTGAGCTCTCAGCTTGCTGCTCCAGCTGCCAAGCCTGCCCACTGCCATGCTTCTGTGCCATGATGGTGATGGGCTTTTCTCCCTCTGGAACCACGAGCCCAAAATAACCTCTTCTGTCCGTCATTGCCTTGGTCATGGTGTTTTATCACAGCAATAGAAAAGAAACAATACAGCACACCTTAGATAATGTCAGTTGCCTCCAACTACAGAGACTTCACCAAATACGACTTTAGTTATTTATTTTATTATTTTTTGTCAAATAACAAGATGTCCAGATGTAGCCAGTCCAATTCTGTGCATCTACTCAAGCTTCTAAAAACATCCTTATTTCTTGCCTCACAGAGACTTTAGGCCTCATGGTCAAAAAAGAGTTGTATGCACAAGGCCTTGAGTTCAATCCCAGCACTCCATAAAGTGGATATGGTGATGCACATCTGTAATGTATCCAGAGCTTAGGATAGAAACAGGAGGATCTGAAGTTCAAGGTTCATTCTCAGCTACACAGCAAATTTGAGGCCAGACCCTGGGATCCATGAGCTCCTGTAGAGAAAGAGGGGGTGGAGCATGGAGAGAAAGGAGATTGAGGGAAGAAATGAGGAAGAAAGAAAAAGATGGTATTCTCTTGTGAGCAAGAAGGACCATCACCAGGACATGACTTTGATCTTGAACTTCTGGCCTCCAGAACTGTGGAAAATCAACACCGGCTAGATAAGCCATGTGGTCTCTGGTACTTCGTTATGCTACCCAAGCCAACCTGGTTTCTGAGACCTCAGGTGAGGCCCATGCTTCTGAAGGCTGTGAAGGTCCTATTGACAGCCACTGTTCCCACCGTGGGTGTACAAATCTTCCTCGGCTCAGGGTTCACCTTGTCAGAGGAACCCTAAGCAAGCTCCCACTATCTCCTAAACACACTCCAGCACAGGAATCCTGCAGTCCTGGGCTCCCAAAGGACTTCCCAATGTTTTCACACACTGACAGTTACCTTTCACCTTTAACATCCTCCTTAGAAACCAGGCCCAATGCCAAGTGGCCGGAGGACCATGTACTGTGCCTTGTGTTTAATCTGGTAGGTTCTAGGGCCTCTTCGATATGTACTGCCATACAAAGAGCTTCTTCCACAGTAAACTCCAAGGAATAAGCAAACACAAAGCAAAATTCAGTTATTTTCTTCCTAGAAGAGTCCTTGAGACTTAGGAAAAGAATCTTCCAGCAGAAAGTCCTACAATTCATCTTTTTTTTTCTTTTTTTATTAAGAAAATTTTTTCATTCATTTTACTCACCAATCAAAGATCCCCCTCTTCCCTCCTCCTGCCCTCCCAACCTCCCATCCCAACCCACCCCTCCCAACTTCCCCCCCCACAAGAAGGCAAGGTCTCCCATGGGGAGGCACATCCAATAGAGGCAGGTCCAAGCCCTTCTCCCTGCCTCAAGGCTGCACGAGGTATCCCATCATAGGTAGTGGGCTCCAAAAAGCCCCCTCATGCATCAGGGATGGATTCTGATTCTACTGCCAGGGGAACCCCCAAGCAGATCAAGCTACATAATTATCTCGCCATGCAGATGGTCTAGTCCACTCCCATGTAGGCTCCACAGCCATTGATCCAACTTTAATGAGTTCCCACTAGTTTGGTTTGGTCGTCTCTGCATGTTTCCCCATCAAGATCCTGAGACACTTGCTCATAGAATCCTTCCTCTCTCTCTCTGCTACTGGACTCCTGGAGCTCTGCCTGGTGTTTGGCTGTGGATCTCTGCATCTGCCTCCATCAGTCATTGGAGAAAAGTTCTATGATGACAGGGTATTCACCAATCTGATCACTGGGGCAAGTCAGTTCAGTTCAGGCACCCTCTCCACTATTTCTAGTAGTTCAAGCTGGGGTCATCCTTGGGGATTCCTGGCAACTTCCCTAGTACTGGGTTTCTCTCTATCCCCATGATATCTCCCTCCGTCATGGTATCTCTCTCATTGCTTTCCCACTCCATCCCTGTTCCAGCTCAACCATCCCATTCCCTTATGTTCTCATCTTCCATCCCCTACCCTCCATTGCCCACCCCTCATCCCCAGTTTTGGAAATCAGTGTGGTGGTTTCTCAGAAAATTGGGAATCAATCTTCCTCAAGACCCAGCTATACCACTCTTGTGCATATACCCAAGGAATGCTCAACCTTACCACAGAGACACATGCTCAACTATGTTCATAGCAGTATTATTCGTAATAGTCAGAACCTAGAAACAACCTAGATGCCCCTCAACCGAAGAATAGATCATGAAAATGTGGTACATATACACAATGGAGTACTACTCAGCAGAGAAAAACAATGACATCATGAAATTTGCAGGCAAATGGATGGAACTAGAAAATATCATCCTGAGTGAGGTAACCCAGACTCAGAAGGACAAACATGGTATGTACCCACTCATAAGTGGACACTAGAAGTAAACCAAAGGACTATCAGATTGCAACCCATAGCTCCAGAGAAGCTAGCTAACAAGGAAGATCAAAAGAGGGACATATGGATCGCCCTGGGAAGGGGAAATAGATGAGATCTCCTACAGCTCATCTTACTTGAGCCCAGTCTCTCCTGCTATTTGCCTTAAACATCTTTCAAGCTCAGTATTTATTTGGGGGGAAGGGGGTGAGGGGGGCAGCAATATAAAGGAGATGAACAAGTTCATAGTCCAAAAACAGTTCTGTTTTTTGAACAGCCCACGACCAGACTCACCCAGAGATTGCCCAAGGGCCCGCCTGATGTTGACCTCCTTCCAGAATCAGAAGAGAGTGGCTGCCTTGTCAGATTTCCCACACAGCCTGACCCACAGGCTTTCCCAGGGAGAAATGAGCTCCAGGAGCTCTGAGCCACCCTGAATGTTCAATTGTTTCTGTCGTATAAATAGAAGACTATGCTGCATCACAGACTCCAAATTGGTCCTGGTTTGGGGGAGAACCTGCTTTATTATGAGACTCAGTCTCAAGTCAAATAGCGTAGCCTCCGAATCTTTTCTAGTGCTTTGTGGAAATAGAAATGTTGCTTTCCCAAATCTGTTTGTATTTAAAATGCTTAAAGATGGAGATCATTGAAGTGTTTTTGTTTACACGGGTTGGTAAATAGATTTTTCCCCGAGTCATACACAAACAACTATATTTTAGGATTAGCCTTGGTGATAAGTTAATGATTTATTTCTCTACAAAGAACACCGGTTCTGGAAATGATGGTGGAACACTTATCATCAGGTTAAGAATCCCTGATAAATTGAAAGCAGCTGCCCTGGCCGGGGGTGAGGGTGGGGGGTCCTGCTGCCCTCCCACCTCCCAGATTTTCATATGACCCTATAGTATCTTGGGCTTAAAGCCAAAGTCTCAGTGAGCGAACTTAAAAGACTTTCCATAATGTGCCATCCTTCTCACCTGCTCAGAAACTATGTAATAGCAGCCACCAATGGGCGGGAGAGCTTAAGTCACCCAACAATGGGGGATGTCAAGCCGGAAGTAAGGTCTCCTGACTTCTTGGCCCCTGCTATGGTTACCCACTTCAGTTGCTTTTCCGATGGGCAAAGCTGTCGTATTGATCTATGTGACGAATGTAATATGTGTATCATAGGTCTTCGGCTTCTAGGAGGGGCCATGAAAAGTCTTATTTTCATAGATGCCCCCATTGAAGTTGTGGCAGGCCTGCGGCCTCTGGCCTCCCACTGTGGGTCTTTAGGGTCCTCCCACGCCTGCCTTCCTTTCTTTTCATCGCCGTCCCTCTTGAAAGAGGAAGGCCCCATCTGTGAAGACCACACTGGCACTGTCCTCCAGAGGATCCCTGGCTCCCCAAGCAGCCAAGTGCCGGAGAGAGCAGCTGACCACAGAAGACCGCGTCTCCATGGCGTCCAGTGTCTGCTGCTGGGAAGGCAATCGTGCACATCTGTCCACATGGAAGTCCTGAGATAAAGCAGTCCACCAACAGGTCTTTTCTGGACTTGCCCAGTGGTCATCGTGGAAATGGGTATGGCACAAAGTATGAGGCAAACCATCTGCACAGGGATGGATATTTTTACCATAGCTAGAAGTTTTCTGGTAGAAATCCATACTTAGTTTCCATCTATTCTTGCCCCTAGCCAGCTGGCTCTTCTGCCTTTCCCTCGGCTCCTTGTAGGCTTGTATTCCTCTCTTCACATCCATTTGCTAGCACAGCCTATTTGGTACTTCTTGTTAGACTCCAAGGAAACACACTTGTGATCCCAGCACTCAAGACAGCAGGATACTGAGTTCCAGGCTAGCCTGGGCTACACAGTGATACACTGGTGGTTTGGTTTTGTTGTGTGCCAGTTTGCTTGTCGAGCCTGTGGGCTGTACTTATTACTAGATTTGCTAGTGACTTCCTGAAGGGATTGTAGTAAGTGCTGAGAACTAACTGGTGATCCAGAACTTTGAAACTAGTTAGCTGTGGAAGAAGATATTGCCATTTTAAGACACACATTTTTAAATTGCCTTATAATTCTGAAAAATGATCAGTCTTCTAAAATAAATTATTATTTGAATTATTCTTTTTGAAGAAATAATGTTATTTAAACAGGAAGAGAAAAGGAAGGACTAATTTTAACTTCAACTCCTTTGTCAGAACAGGCTGCAAAGCCAGGCATGCTAGCTCAAATCTGTAATCCCCCACCCTGAAAGACTGGGACAGGAGGGTCACCACAAGTTCCAGGCCAGCCTGGACTACATACAACTGGGACGGTCTCAGAGAAACAGAAACAGGAGAAAACAAAAGAACAAGTTGCATGTGCAAGGTCCTGGGCTTGATCCGAAGCTCAAATAACCAATATCAACCAGCAATAGGGTGAGGTTGGGTGTGCGGCTTGCCTGATGTGCACAGAGATCAATTAGATAGCACCAACGCTACAGAAACGGTGCATAATGCCATATGTCTTTTATCCCAACACTCGGGAGGATAGAGGCAGGAAGATCAGAAGCCCAAGGTTATTCTTGGCTACACAGTGAATTTGAGTTGAGGCCAGCCTGGGCTAAGACAAGCTAGACTCTGTCTCAAAAAAAAAAAAGAAAAAGAAAAAGAAAGAAGGAAGGGAGGGAGGGAGGGAGGGAGGGAGGGAGGGAGAGAGAGAAGAAAGAAAGAAAGAAAGAAAGAAAGAAAGAAAGAAAGAAAGAAAGAAAGAAAGAAAGAAAGAAAGAAACATGTAGTATTGTTATACAATCCACTCTGCATCCACAGGTTCTGTGCCCACAGATTCAACCGACCATCAACTGAAAGCATTCAGAAAAACACCTACGCAAACACACACGGACATTTTGTCTGTGTCGGTATCCCATAAGCAACAGAGTGACAACTACATGGCATTTATGTTGTGTGAGGAATTTTAAGTGTTTAGAGGGGATTTGAGCACAGGGAGCATGAGTGGGTTGTGTACAAATAGCATACCATTTGATACAAGGGACTCAGCATTCTCAGATTTGGGTATGCACAGGGGAGGGATCCTAAAGCCAATCCCCTGCAGATTCTGAGGTGTGTGTTCGTGTGTGTGTGTGTGTGTGTGTGTGAGAGAGAGAGAGAGAGAGAGAGAGAGAGAGAGAGAGAGAGAGAGAGTCATTGATCTTCAACAAGCTCACACAGTCTGTGCATGCAAAGCGGAATCCACCATCCAAGCACAGAAAGAGAAACTCTAGTTTCTATTGGAAAGGAGATGCTCAGGAGGAAGAGAAGAACTCTGAGAGGCTTGTCTGCATCCTAATTCTGAGGAAAGGGGGATGAGACAGATTTCCATGTCAAACTTAACCATTATATACGTTTATTTTACTTTAAACTGCCAATTTTGAATATTTTGGGAACTTCTTCACGGAAATTAACTTCCAAGGCAGGAAGCCTGCCCTCCTGCCCTCTGATCCTGGTTGTGATGGTGTGCTGGGGGGCACCGGTGATGCAGGTGATGGCAATGCCAGTTCAGGGTCACTTTTGAGGCCTGAAGCTGGAACCACTGACCTTCAGTGACTTCCTGTGCTGACGGGTCAGATGAAAATAATTCTGAAGCATCAAGGGCATTGGTAGAGGGTCAACCAGAGTCACTGGACAGGCAATGTTCATTCTCAGTTCCCTACTGTGCAACCACCACACTGGATCCCCAGCTAGGCCTGGAATGAAGTTTTGTATTCTCAAAGCTATTACCATTCAGCAGCCGGGCATATAAATATGACCACACTGGGGTTCCATGAGGGATCTAAATGGGCTCGTGTCCACCGAGGGCAGGTCTGGCTGCCAAGTGAGTTCAGGTCAAGTCAGGTTTGGTTACGAAATGAGTTACAAAAGAAATCTTGTGGGCTGTGGAGACAGTTCAGCAGGTAAAGTGCTTGACATACAAACACTCGTACCTGAGTCTGAGCTCCCAAGAACCCACGTCAAAAAAGCTGGGTGTGGTAGTGCACACCTGCAATTCCAGGGCTAGGGAGGTAGAGATGGGTGGATCCCTAACCCTAGGACCAGGGAGAGACTCTACCTCCAAAAAAAAAAAAAAAGGTGGACAGCTCCTGAGGGATAATGATACCCAAGTTTACTCTCTGGTCTCCACACACAGGCACACACACACACACACACACACACACACACACACACACACGAAGAAAAAGAAAGAAATACTTTGGGAATTTTTGAATTACAATTTAAGGAGAATGGGCATCCTTTCCAACATCTCAGTCTCCTGTTGGGAATGTTCTTTAGACAGAAAATGCTCACACATTTTTTAAAAAAGATTTACTCTTATTACTTTAGATTATATGTATATGTGTAGGTATGTGACCATGAACGTAGGAAAGGCCAGAGGCACCAGTCCACCCCAGAGCTGGAATTACAGGTGGTGGTGAGCTTCTTGGAATGGAACTCAGGGCTTCCATCAGAACACTAACTCACTGTTTGCTCTTTGGGGCTGTACATCCCTTGAGTGAGTGCTCACACTTCTTTACACTGCTCTTAAACTAATCCCTTCTTTATTACACTAAGGTGTAAATGACTGATACCTAATTCAGATATAGTTACATTTCACCAATGATAACCACATTCTCGGGTGGAAGTTAGGCATTAGCTAATAATTAATTTGATCTCAGAATTTGGCAGGAAGCTGTATGCTAATTAAGTGGGAAAAAATTAAGCCTTCCAATTAAATTGAGCAGTTTTCACCTGACAAGTTGTTCCTTGTTTTTGCAGCTTTCTTGTTGTTCATGTTTCCAGAGACAGGGCTTCATTCATGTAGCACAGGCTGGCTTCCGACCCAAGCTCCTCCCATGTAGCTCAGGATAGCCTCAAACTCAAGCCGCTTCAGCCTCCTGAGTATAAGATAACAAGCCTGCGCCACCACACCTGACTTTTGCAATCATATTCCTCACGCACTAATTATTCTGGTCCTCCTTCTCCCCGCCTCCCTTCAGCCTCCCGTCCCTCCCCATTCTCGCCCCTTCACTCCCTTCGCCAAGAGGGAGAAAGTGACTTGCCAGAGATCATGGAGAGGAGACGCAGCAGGCCTGAATCACCCAGAACTTGGCTCTGCTGGACCTTATCTTTAAAACACTGTTGAAAACGAGGGAGAGTGGGCCAGTGACACGGCTCAGCAGGTAAAGGGGTCTGCTGACAAACCCGACGACCTGAGTTCAATCCCCAGAACCCATGTAAGAAGTCTGAATAATGCAGCATAGGCAGAATGAGAGACCTGCTATAAGGTGGAAGGAGAGAATCAGTTTCCCAAAGCGTCTTCAACCTCCACACGTGTGCCATGGCATTCAAGCCTGCATGTGTGAGCACATACGTCACACACACACACACACACACACACACACACATTCTAAACAAATAAATACTGTGGGCTATGAGGTCTTACTATTGTCCCTCTACCTGTCAATGATCTCTGTGAGATCCTGCCCTCTGAGTCCCCACACTGAAGCTGCTCAAATCAACTTTAACTTTCCTGAGACAGGGGTTTGCAGAGCTATGGAAGTGATAAGAAATCAGGTCTGGAAGCAGTCATCGCACCCACCGCCCAACTAACAGTAGGCGCTCAATAACTGTTAACGAACATAGTCTCTCGTCATTTTGTCTAAGTCGGCGACTCCTCGATCTCACTCTTGCTCCAGTAGATACAGCAATTCCCTCAAACAAATGTCGGAATCCAAGGGTGGGAGGAAGGTTAATTTACTTTTAAGAATGAATTGGAGACTTGTTTTTTTTAAAAAAATAATGCCACAGCTTTGAGAGAAATAGAGTGTGTACACCAGCGTACCGGAAGTCGACGCGTGCTGTCTATCATCACTGCCAGGAAATTCCTTACTACTTTTGCTTTAGTTTACATGCTATAAAGTACCCTCATCTCTCTTTGACACCCAGGGAAGAATGCTGCAGGATCGCTTTGCTGGGGTACCCACCTCACTCTTGGCAAGCATCCCCCTCTTTATGTTATGTTTAACAAAAGGTGTTCACGAAATCTCAGTCGGTGCTGAGATGACGCATCTTCTTCAGCTGAACAACAGTCCCCAGTTGCGGATGCCAAGCCGGAAAGGCACATCTGTGCAAAACAAGCCTTAAGCTGGAAGCATGAATAATGATGCTGTGTGGGTTGTGCTTTTCTGTACGGCAAACTCCGGCCAGGCCTCTCCAGGAGCGGCTATCTGATAACAATGGAGGAGGCTTTGAGTTCCCACTGCCTCCCACACACCTTTGTATTGGAAGCTCCACAGGGGAAGAGAGGCCGGTGGTAAAGATTCCTCTGTCATTAGAACTCAGGTATCGATTCAGAATCTTAGGCTCTTTCGATGAGAGATTTCTTGTTTCAAAGCTTGTAGGGTATAGCATGGACTAAACCATAGAAACAAGAGTTCTCTTCAGGGATGGGAGAGCGGTTTCTGCTTTGACTTCCAAATCCCCAAAAGAAACTATTAGATGATAAGCTAGATACTTAAAGACTGGCTTGATTTGGGTTTATTAAAGTTTTTTTTGTAATTATGAAACAATCTCACTCTCATTATACAAATCATACCTGTTGAGTTTTCCCATTTTCTTTTGGCAATGTCAATCATTTAAAATATGAAGGTTTCTTTCTAGTTATAATGGGGTGAGGGGAGAGAGAGAGAGAAGAGAGTTTACTCCTCTGTAAAATAATAAAATTTGAGTAGCTGAAAAGCCAGAAAATTAGCATACCTCGTTACAATTTTTGATTCATGGTCATATTTATAAGTGACTTTCTTTAGTTTACAGATCCTTCTGAGTTACTGTCATAAAGATTGCTGGAATAATCGCCCTCCTCCTCCCCATACGGAATCCCATTAACAGTTTGGCTGCTGCGATTATGGCTCCTGTTTCATCCATCATGAGAAGTGTTTGCAACTGAGGAAGAAGCTAACAGTATTAGCCCTGGAACCTCCCACCTCCTCCCCCCAGCCCCAAACTCAATTAAACCCCAAGACACACACAAAAAAGATGCCGCCTATTTACATAACACGATGATGGAATGATAAATCAACATGAATCATGAGTGTTGCAACAAGTCACTGAAATGGTGTTTGACCTCTCCACAGGCTGGACCCATCCACCCGTGAACAGCACCGATTTCCAACTGGGAGCCACGTCCCACCCTGAGGACAGGGTCAAGCCATTCAGCTGCAAGTGACAGGTAGATCTAACCTTCCCTTCTGGATACGGATACCACTTTCCTTTCTTTCTAGATCTGGTACCTCCTACTTCTAAAACAATCTCACCTTCAAGAAGATTCTTTTCCCAATAACCTAAGAGTCAAATTGTTGGTTTTCCTCAAGCCGTTGTTTAAATATGGAGGAACTCTTTATTGAATATTTTCTGGGTGTGTTATCTCAAATCCTGATAATGTAGCTTGTTTCAACCCCTTTCAGCTCACACTTCCATTTAAATAGCACTTTCCAAAGAAAGGTAAAGTAAGCCCCATGTTTAGATGGTTGGTCTTAAGACAGGGTCTTGATACATACCACTAGCTGTTTTATGACACATGGCAATCCCCCTGCCAAAACTTCCTGAGTACCAGGATTACAGCATATGATCATGCCCAGCTTTCAAAACCATTCTTCACCCCTTGTAGGAAGCATTCCCCCATTAACACAGGACTTAGCCGTAAAGCGTATTACCAGGTTTAGCTCCCACTTCCGCCAATGGTTGCTCTGTTTGAATATTTTTTAAAAAATTGAAGTTAATTTTGGAGAGTGATTTATCAATGATACTTCTGCAGGGCAACATCCCTGCTGGGGTCTCAGAATGTGCATTTCTGTGTCATCCCTGCACACCTCCCCCATCTTTACTTCTCTCAAGGATCCTCTGTTACCAAACCCTTCTAGGTAGTTTGAGCACGTGCTTGTAATAACAGCCCTGCAGAGGTGGAGACGGCAAGATTACAAGTTCAAAACCAGCCTTGGCTATATAGTGAGTCCCAGACTAGGCAGGACTACATAGGGACACCGTCTCAGAGACAAACACAAAACCCAAGTAGACTGAAGGCAGCTGCTTTGGCTGTGGGCTTCAAACGAAGTCCTCTCAGGAGGCAGCACCCCCCAAAAAAGCTTGACATTTGTATCATCCCTTTCCGGTGCATAGTCATTAAACACGGGAGTGGGTCTCTCTTCTTCAAGAACATTCTTTATCATGCCTTGGAGCCTGCATACACTATTCACCCTCTCTAAATACCTGCACATCACCACTGCATGTGTCTGACCTGGAGCCATTTTCACACCTGAGCAGAGAACCTCCTGAGAGGTCTTCCCAGATACTCCCAGACTTGGAAAGTCTTCACTGTGCCCCACATCATTCTTTTTCAGGCACCTTTCTGGATCCCACCCCTGCTGACACTGGTCTGTACTTCCACCCATTAGCAGGTTGTCAGGGTGTGGGAACCAGGAACATGTCACTGCATCCTGCACCCCGGAACCCAACATGAACCTGTCATGAGACAAGGCCAATTCAAAATAAAGTGATGACAGATGAGTGACTGATGAACATCTCAATACAATCTAAGAGACAAGCAACTAGGAGGAATAATTGTGTTTGGATAATCAATGTTCCTCCATCAAGTCACAATTAAACTGTCTTGTATTGAACTGATTACTCTGCTCAATTGCTTCGCCAAATGCACACCCCCTCTTCAACTATTACGATGGCCAGGACAGATAGGTGATTGAGCTCCAATTGGTCCCTCCTGAGTTAGCTGATTAAAACAGCAATAGTAAAGAGAACAAGTGATGACCAGTTCCCTGTTTAAAAAGGACAAAAGGGGATACTTACACATCAAAGTCAGCCCGGGCTGAACATCAATTATACATTGTCGTGCTGGTTATCAGTGATGTTCAATGACATGGAAGTTGAAGATGATAGAAATATGATGTGCTATTTAAATTAGTATCTTACTCAGCCCTATGTTAACTGTATGTTGTTTTCCCCATGACTAACTGATTAAATAACTTAGCTAATGTTTTAACACACATCATTATACCCAAAAATATTAGAATAAACTATGAATCATTCTGTCAACTTGTGTTTTGATAGGATAATGTATATCTTTCGTGGTTATTAATATTTATTGTCTTTTGTTAAATTAAAAAATCAAGCTTAACAAAGGTTAAAAATATCTGATGATACATAGATGATTACAGAAGTAATATATATTAATGAGTTTTTGTAAGACTGACTCTTATTTTTAGTTAATCACTCGCAGAATTATGTCAAACATACATCAAGATTTCAGCTCCTTTTTCATCCAACCTTCCGGTATTTCATTATGATCGTTACCTGATTAATGGATGCAATAATATATATGGCATAGTATGATATGTTCACATTAAATTTTAATCAAATATTACTAAATTCAGAAAACATTAAGTAAATCATGACAGATGAGGCAATATCGCCTGCCTGTCGTATTGATGGCACTGAGGCTTCAACATAGAGAGTAACGGATGAAGCCCAAGAAGTGGATTTTATGAGGAAATCTTAGTATCTTAACTTCCACAGTTGTGTTTTTTAATTGCTTTGCAGCCACCAAGAGCAGAGATCCATCAAGGGACGCTCATCTCATAATGCCCCTCCTGTCTCAAAAGCTGGTGAGAAGCAAGAGTCCACTCATCTGTGGCGTTGCTTCTTACATGCTTCTTGGATGAAAGTTCTTAATTTTTCCACTTGTGCGAGGCCGTGAAAATAATCAAGTCACAGAAGCAAAGTAGAATGGTGGCCACCAGGGAAGAGGGACATTGATCTATGGGCACAGTCTCCACTACGCGTGACGGGAAAGCTCTCAGGACCTATTGCACGGGAGCCAAGTGCACTGCTGAATTACGGAATTGCACACGTAAAGAAGGCTACCACAGCCAGGAAGGGAGTGCACACCTGCCATCCCAGCCGTTTATAGGCTAAGGCAGGAAGAAGTTCTCAAGTTTGAAGCCATCCTGGGCTGCCTAGTAACATTTGCTTCAAAATAAAAGGGGTGTGGGGGAAGGGGTGTTGTTGGCAGAATGACTCAGCTGCTAAGGATACTGGTCACCAGGCAGGCCTGTCGATCTGAATTCAGCCCTCAGGTCCCACATAGTAAAAGAAGAGAACCCACGTCTGCAAGTTGTCCTCTGACCTCCACACGCTTACTGTGGCATGCCCCCACACACTAAACTAAACTAACTAAATAAATAAATAAATAAGGTTATAATAATAAAAGTTATTTTACATACATTTCAACAACTTTTTTTTTCCAAAGTAGCTTTCGTATTTTAAAAAGAACTTAGCGCCGAATACGGGTTCTTTCCATCTTGCCAAGGAAAGAAGAATTGATCTATCCTTTGCTGGTTGATGGGCATAAGCAACAGATATCCTGTGGATGTAGAACACAGGTCTACAAGCAGAGGCCTCAGCCTTGGACATGGAATGAGATCCTACTTGAGTTTATAGACCCTTGACACAGCCTTGAGCTGTCCATTGCATCCCATTCTATGGGCACAGGAAAGCGGGAGACATGAGGGTGCTCACTTAGCCTCATAACAAAATCACCAGCAGGCATCCTTCCTCTGGGCTGGTGTGGTAGCGGAAGAGGCACATTGGTGGATGGAAAATGTAGTACCAACTTCTAAAAGCTGCATTTCTCTTCCTCATGGTAAAGACATTGTATCTCCCCATGTCTCATTCTCCCCGTTTTCCTGGACTCCCAGAGGAAAACACTTCTACCCACTTGCTACCGCACAGGACTACATGACCCACACAGATCCCTCTGGGTCTCAGACAATGATAAGACATTCCTCCTGATGGGAGAGCTCTGGCCAGCTCCTAGGGAGGTAGTGAGGCCATGCGCATGAATCTGTGAGTCACCTTTGGAAGGGGGGATTCCTTCTAAAGGCCACTCACCCCGCAGCAGGCTTTGTGCAGGTCAGAAGTGAGCTACTGAGTGTTAAGCCACGGGGACTTGGAAGGTTTCTGTCACTTGCTCACCCATCCAGCTTACCTAATACACCAGCTGGTAGTTGGCTGGGATTCAGCAATGTCAGCACCGAAACACTGGTCTACAAGATAATGTACAGGCTCCCTCCCGTCCCCTCCACCCCCATCTCTTACAGCCCAGACTCACTTCAAACTCGCTATGTATAGAAGGATGAGCTTGAGCTTGAGCTCCTGACCCTCAAGCCTCTACCTTCCAAGTACTGGGATTACAGATGTGGGCCATCACACCTAGCCGTTTCCTTTTCTTGCCTGCGAGTAAAATGGGCAAGATTCTTGTGGTGGAAATAAAACCTAGAATAATCCATCAGTCCATTCTCACCCTTCTCACATTGGCACAGGGTAATGTTCTCAACCAAGCGTGCTTCATACTCCAAGGCCAAGATGCTCTACAGCAGGTTCCCTTCCCTTCTCTCTCTCTCTCTCTCTCTCTCTCTCTCTCTCTCTCTGTCTCTCTCTCTGTCTCTCCATCTCTCTGTCTCCCTCTCTGTCTCTCTCTCTGTCTCTCTCTCTGTCTGTCTCTCTCTTTCTGTCTCTCTCCGTCTCTCTGTCTCTCTGTCTCTCTGTCTCTCTCTCTCTGTCTCTCTCTCTCTGTCTCTCTGTCTGTCTGTCTCTCTCTCTCTCTCTCTCTCTCTCTCTCTCTCTCTCTCTCTGTGTGTGTGTGTGTGTGTGTGTGTGTGTGTGTGTGTATGTAGACCCAAGGTTGATGTTGAGAATCTTCTTCTACTTATTCTTTGAGGCAGGGTCTTTCAATAAAACCCAGAGTTCACCGAATTACAGGCTGGAATTACAGGAGAGCCACCACACTACCTGCCATTTACATGGGTTCTGAGAGGTCTGAAATCTGGCCCCCTTGCTTACATAGCAAGTACTCTAACCACTGAGCCGTCTCTCCAGCCTACTCCTGCAGATTTCCTAAAACCTAGTCCTCAAAAGACTCTTAGGCATTTCATGAATGATTTTTTAAGCAGGCTCGTATTTATTAGAGAACATATCGGAACCGTATTAAACCTCAGATATCATGGACACTGTTCCTCAGAGCGATGCTAAAGGAAACACTGACGTTTTGAAATGGGCATTTTTTTTTTTGAAACTAGCCAATATCCCATGGGCTAGCCTATGGGTGGGTATGGCAGAAATCAGGAGACTAAGCGAAAGCTTAGCACGCAAAGAGGTCCTCAACCATGGCAGGGAACCTCTACAGAGCCAGGACAGATGCTGCAAGGTTGGGGCCTCCCTCCCTGCAGCCCAGGGACTGGCCTGTGTCTGCCTGTATCACAAAGCCAGGTAGGCACACCATACTTGCCCAGGGCTTCCTCCAGGGCCCAAGCAGCTACCAGTGAGACCACAGAGGCTGCCAGACGGAACCAGGAATGGTGCCTAATAATCCACCTCATCTCCTTCTTTTCTTCTTAGACCCCCCCCCCAGGTCTCATCATCACCAGCTGACCTGATTGTTGGGTTGATCCCATAAGGAAACCTTCTGCTTCTGGCTGGCAGTAGGAAGAGGTGGAGACCCAGAACCCTGGGCAAGGGCTGAGTCTCTCCTGCCCAGACATTGCAGTTCTGTTTAGCCTGGCCCTCTGCCAGAGTTTCGGGTGCAGTCTGAGCACCTGGGTTCTCTGGTGAAACACGGTAAAAATGCAGAGATAGGTAGATTGATCTGGCCTCCTACGTGTTTCGGTGCTTAGCGCAAACTGAAGGGTGTGAGTAACGTGCCCTGGTCAACCCTCCAAAGACGGCTTTAATGTTGCTGTCACTGCCTCTGTGTTCTACTGTGTGTGGCTAAAGGTGTCATCTTGTTCATCTCATTGTTGTCCCCAACCTCTGCCTTAGTGTGACCCGTGGAAAGTTGTAATAATTCTGGTGCTTATCTTCTATAGAGAAGAGCTGCAGCTCACTCACCATCACGGCCATATGGACTCCTCCCTTAACACATAGTCCATCCTCCGGCACCGGCTGAGGCTCAGCTCTATCTCCCTTCTGCCAACAGCAATTCCAGAGTTCTTCATTCTATAGACTTCTTCTGGCAGTCAAACAAAGGGAGGAGAAGGAAGAGGAAGAGGAGGAGGAGGAGGAAGGGAGGGAGGGAGGAAGGAAGGAAGGAAGGAAGGAAGGAAGGAAGGAAGGAAGGAAGGAAGGAAGGAAGGAAGGAAGGAAGGAATTTTGAGATGGTGGCATTGCTCTCCCTTCATTAGACACCAACCTAGTCCAGAGCATGGAAGACTGACCCAATCACCCAGGCATCCCAGAGTAGGATGTGGAGGAGTAGAAGAAGATGCCCAGCATGGATGGAGGGGCCCATTGGCTGCCATGACTTACAGAGAGCAACTATGAACCCAAGAGTCTACCGGGAAGAGGGAGAGGAGAGAGGGGAGGAGGGAGGAAAGGAGGAGGGGAAAGAGAAGACAGTGGAGGCGGGAAAGGAAGAAAGGAGGAAGAGTAGAAATGAAGGGGACCAGGAGGAGGACGATGAGAGACAGAAGAACTAGAAAGTTCTCTGAAAGGGATTTTTCTAAGAATTGAAAAATCCTATTGATTTGTCCTTCCCCTTGGGAGCCCGGAGTCCTTATAATTAGAGCTATATAAGCAAGGTAATTTTGAATTTTCAAGTGAGTTGGACACAAAGGTGGAGAACATGTAGGCCCAATTTGCGGGGGGGGGGGGGGATGAGAAGTAAGATAAAAGAGCTAACAAGTGGAGACAGTTTTGTCTAGTGATGGAGAGCCCCCCCTCCCCAGGATTTGGCCTAACCTCTCCCAAGCTAGCGTTGGGGCCTGCCAGGGCAGTGAAAATTTCCAACCAGGCCCTGGGGGACTCTCCCAGCACCTTGAGAGGTTGGTGGGAGCTGCTGGGCATGTGGGTTGGGCCTCCCATTGTCTCAGTCCGTGTGGCAGAGGCTCTCAAGAGAGGGGAGCCAGAAGGACATGGGCTGGCTTGCCAGAATCCCTCAAGAGCCACAGCTTCCTCCTTTGAATCTCTCCTCCCAGGAGAACTGGTTCCTAGCTGGCCTAGGGGTCACAGGCCACCTGTCTTCGTAAGGACCGTAACATCTAACCCAGGTCACAGAGGCCCTGACAAACCTACCACAGGCTTTCCCATTCGGAGATTTGCCGGTTCAGGTGTGTCCTCTGTCAGAAGACATCGTCAGCACCACTGCTCAGGGATGGAGGGCTCCTGACTGACACATGTGTGCTGTGTGTGTGAAGCGGGCACCTGCGCTGACTTCTGCTTGGGCTACTGTATTTCAGAGAACGGGCTTCTGACCCACAGGTTATCTGAGTGAGCTGATGATAACAAAAAAGCCACAGCCATTGCAGCGAGCTCCATCTACTTTGGTTCTAAAACACACTTGGTGTGTGTTTATAGATGCACCATTGCATCCTTACAACTCCAACTTTGACATGCATTGAAACCAGAGCCTAGAGACTCAGGGCCTCACCCCCTTATTTATTGGCCTGAGACCCTACAAACAGACATTTGTCTGTGAGTTCTCTATGGACTTGTGGGAAAGGAAGAATTTGCAGGCACACAAGCCCATAGGGGAATCCCTTTTGTTTCCCCCACAGCTTCTTCAAAGGAATCAGCATCTCTGACTCCCTTTGAGGATGTCCCTGTGTGGGTGGCTCTGTGGGTCTCTCTGCAATGACAAAAAAAAACAAAACTAAAAAAAAAAAAAAACAAAAAACAAAAACGAGGAGCCTTGGATTGGTGCTTCCCTCAAAATGCAGAGTCTGGGTTTTTTAAAAAGATACAGATACAAAGCACACTCAGGGAAGTCAGCACAGAGCAGAGTGTGGGCTGAGGAATGCTGCCTCCTCAGGAGGCGGCAGTCAAAAGCGCTGGCTCATCCTGGGTGTCAAAGGCCGTGTTCGGCAGGTAAATAGCAATGAGAGGCTTCCCTCCCACTCAGATTCCACTCTGGAAGCTCGGGGACCGCAGGAGCCTCATCCACTCCCAGCTCCATTCACACACAGCCCCGGCTCTTTTCAAGGAAACCCACAGGCCTCTGAATGTGTCAGGCAGCGGCCCAGAGCGGTTCCAGGAACAGACACAGGAAAACTGTCAGCTCTCACTCCCAGCACTGGCATTTATGTCTTCTTTTGTTTCCGGTGAGATGTCAGTTATCCGACAGCCATTGCTGCATCAAGTCACCTAAGGTGACTACACATTTATTATAAGCAAACTTGGTCAAACCCAATCCCACCTGCACGGATATCACACACACACACACACACACACCCAGCTTTACATAAAAGCTTATCTTCTGCACAACTAAAGGGATCTCACGTGGACAAAGAATGAAAAACCACCCCAAATCCCATGAATAAATAGACCGTAGGAATCTGCCAACTACGTTGGGATGATGAATGTCAAATTCGACCGTTTATATCAAAGAGGGTAGGATAAGGCAGTTAAAGCGATGATGAGCGTTCAAAGGCTGTGGAGTTCAGAGGAGCAGGAAGGCACGGAGGAAGTTGTGGGAAAGCCTGCTCAGTCAGTGAATGAACAACAAATAGACACACTACGATTGCCTTGGAACTTATCTTTTAAACACACTGTGGGGGCTGAGGAGATGATGCCACACATAAAGGGCTTGTTTTGTAAGCATAAGGACCTGAGACTGCAGCCCCAGCATCCCCACAAAGATCGTGCATGAAGGCACATGTCTGTGACCCCAGCGCTGGACATGGTGACGAGTGGCAACAGGTGGGTCCCCTGGGATGGCTGGTCTAACTGAAATATTGAACTCCAAGTTCAGTGAGAAACCATTCTCAGAAGTTAAGATCACCGAGATGGTTCAGTGGTAAACGTGCCAACCACCAAGCCTGATGAATTGCATTCAATCCCCAGATACGATGTGGTGGAAGAGAACCAAAACCCCAAAAGCCATCCTTTGGCTTCCAGATACACGTGTGTATGCACCCACCCAGATACACCCACTAAGCCACACACACACACACACACACACACACAATAAATAAAACTTCAATAAAAAATATTTTTAAAAAATAAATATGGTGGGGGCTGTAGGGGTGGCTCAGTGGTTTAGAGCACTTGCTGCTCTTGCAGAGGACCAGGGTTTGATTTCCAACACCCACCTAGGGGAGCTCGCAACTGTCTCTAACTCCCATTCCAGGGGACCCAGCCCCCTCTCTGGCCTCCATGGGCACTGGACACGCGGTGAACATTACACACAAGCAGGCACACATGCGCACAGATGAACTTCTAAAAGCACGAATAAATAAATTAGGTGGCAAGTGGTGGAGGGAGATGTCCAGTGTGAGCCTCAGACTTCCAGGTGCCCACGCTCGGGGCAGCACATCTGCACACATTTGCACACATGTATATACGTATACAAAATGAAGAAAGAGTCGAATTAAATGTGTAAGTGCAAATAATGCTTCCTCGAAATAAAACCTGCCTCAGCTTTGATAAGTGGCTTGTCCACCCGGAGCTACTTAGGGTAACCTTTGCAATTGTGGGTGTTGGTATCAGTCAACGGCACCTGAGTCCTGTGCTGTGATCTGTAGAAAAATGTAGCCTTGCCTCACGGGCTTCTAGTTGGCTTCTTTTGGTAGTGAGGTCAAATAGTCCACATTCCATTTTTAATGTAAGTCTATTATGCAGTGGAGAGCTGGGTTCCCTGTGAAGAGAGGAGGAGGAAGAAGCAGTGAGGACTCTCACCACAATGCTACAAAGCTAACTGTGGTTTGGGCGTGCTGGTCTACCACCAGCCGGAGTGGAAATGGAGGAGAAATCCCCGGCAGGAGCTGCATTCCGGATGAAGCTCTTTGCAGGTGAGTGAACTCAGCAGAGTGCCAGACTTCTGTGTAGGAAGACCAGCAAACACCTACGTGGCATGATGGGAGGTGTATAACAAGGCCCTGCTGGCCATAAAACGGCTCTTCGCAAAACCTACAGCAGTTGGGCATCCTCAGCTGATACATATTAGTCCAACCACGGCTGCGCACCAATGCAAACACGTGCCAGAGCCCCAGCCTTCAAGACCTGGCAAAGTAGTTCAAGGCAGAAATAAGCAAGATCACGGAAGGCCTTGTCAGTGATGAGGCTGTGGAAAATTAGGGCTTTGAGGATGGCCCAGCTTAGAAGGCAGGAAGCATGGGAGAGAAGGGAGAAAGGGGAGTCACAAAACCCAGTGACAGCCTGGAGAGTGGCTGCTGTGTAAGCATGAGAACCTGGGTGCTGGCCCTTCCAGCCTCCCTCCTGACCTGTGTCATGATGAGAAAACCCTGAAGGCTGCTGAGTCACAAGGGACGGAAACTCAAATGCTCCCCTGTGCTCCGTAGTTCTGGGACTGTGTTACCTGCCATTACATTTGAAGTCATTGTCCCACTGAACCCACATCCAGTTGTTGTGAAAATCCTGTGAGAACTGCTTCAAACAGACAAAGTCCTTCATGCAGAAAGAACACTGTCCTGGAAATGGTCGCTATTTTGCAGTTTTGTTAAGTGGGTGGAAGATGGCGTTGGCACTGTTTGGTCTAGGATGCAAAGCAAGCTCTTTTGTTTGCACACATCCATAGTCCTAGCACTGGGGAGAGTGAGGCAGGAGGGTCATGAGTTAGGGGAACCATTCCTGAAAGCCAAGGTGCCCCATAAATATGGAAGCACACACATATACAAAATGAGAAAAGCAAGAAAAAACCCTTCAGGTGGGTGCTGGGTTTGGAGGTGGAAAGTGGGCTCTCTAAATGTGTATGCTGTGTACATGTGCATATCTTTGCATGTGTGTAACTTGTGCATCTGTGTGTATGCGACATATACATTTATGAATGAACATGTGTGCATGTATCTCCTAGTTCTAGACAGTAAATGGGCTAAAAGACAGAAAACAAAAACCCAGTAACACCCAGGTCTTGGATTCTCCACGGATGGTGTAGACCTGGCTGTACCTGGAGGTGAGAACATGTTCAAGACAACAAAGAGAACACACAGCCAACTCAGGCTGTTGTTGGCCAAAGCAAGCGAAATAATGAATCCACACTAATCATGAATCATAAACACTGAAAGCTAGGTGTGGCAAACAGGTGGCTTCCTGTTAGTTTGAACAAATCCTGGGCTACACAGTGAGTTCTAGGCCAGCTTGGGCTACAAAATAAGACCCTATCTCAAAACAAAATAAAATACAAAACTAGATGAATGAGGATGAAAAGGACAGACCTGAAGTTTGGCCCGTAGTTGAAGGCAGAGGGCCAAACGGCAGCGTGTTGTTCAGTGTGAAACCTCTTCCGAACAAAGGGCTCTAAGAAGAAAGGCTTTCAACTTGGATAGTGCGCACTTGTAATTCTTGCAACTTGGAAGGCTGGGTCTAGAGGATCATGAGTTCCAGGCCAGAACAAGACCCTGTTTTAAAAAGCAAGCAGAATGGAAGGCAGAGGCAGGAGGATCACTGCAAGTTCGAGATCAGCCTAGTGAGACCCTGATTCGAAGAAATGGGATGGGGACGGGGGAGAAAACGGATACTTCACAGTCCCAGGAAATAATTCATTCTATGCTTTGTCCTTCAATTATAGCTGGAAAATATTTGCTTCGTTCACTTACTTGAATGTAAATCTCAAGCTATTGGAAAGTGACATTTTCCAATGTGAAAACTTCTTCTGGGTCATTGGAATCTTACACAGGGTTGTGGAGCCGGGTAGAAGAGTTCAATAGATCATCTTGTCAAAAGTCAAAACTCCCCCTGCTTGATGGACACTCACTCTGTCCACATCCATCACGGTGTCAATCTTAGGTGCTATCCTTTATGTAAATGTCATAATAAAACCTGATTCAGTTTTCAGTAATACTAAGTTTTCTCCTCATTGGCTCCTAATGCCTTTTTTTTTTTTCCTTTCTTCTTCATTTAACCTCAACCACTTACAAAACGATAAAGTTTCCTGGAGCTGTGAGTGTGGCTCAGCTGTAGAGTACATCCCTAGCAAGAATGAAGCCCTGGATTTGATCCCCAACACCACACAAAACCAGGTACGGTGGTGTATACTTGTAGAGATGGATCCAGGAGAATCAAGAGTTCAAGGTCACCCTCGACCACATAGCAAATTCAAGGTTATCCTGGGACATAGGAGATCTTGGAGAGGACAGAAGGAGAGAGGGGGGAGGAGGGGAAAGAGAAGAGAGATCAGACCTAAGATGAATGTTTTTACATATGTCTGCACATAGTTCAACAGATCTTCCCAAAGTTAAAGGAAATGTGTACAGTTGTTCTTAGAAACCTGATGTCTGCCTGCTGGCCAGAAAACAGAGCTCTCCACGAATGATGGTCACTGGAGACACCTAGAGGACATGTTGAGGAACTGCTAGAGAACAGGACTTGAAGCGTTCAGTGGTGCTGATTCTGTTTCAGGACATAAGGTGTGTTGGTACAGAACATCCGGTGGGAGGCGGGGCAGGCCATTAACTCCCCAAACTAGGAAATCACTTGCTCCGCACATGATCTCTAATAAATTATATTAACCCTGTAAGAGCATGCTTTGGGGCGGTCCTATTATAATAGGAGGCAACAGGAAAATGCGCTGGGGCTCATGCTGATCAAACCTGTCAGAAAAAAAAAAATCTCCCTTGTTCAGTGTGTGAAGTGACTTTCTCTGCTCTTTGTTGGTTTTCTAATTGCTTATTATTTCCTTGAACTTAGAAATTAAATGGGGGTTTGTTTTTGTGTTTTCAAGGACTTTATTTTTTGAGAATTTCATATATGATCATCTTTTTATATAATTTCCACACCTCCTCCAGAGTTCCTCCCTCTAGAACTCATGACCTCTTCTTCTCTACTTACTTACTATTGTTACATATATTTGTACACACGCACACACACACACACACACACCCTACAGGGTTCAGTCAGTGTTGCTCATCTGTACATGTGTACTACTTGGGACTGGATGGTCTATCACGGAGCTCGTCCCTGGAGAAGCATGATTCTCCCTTCCCCAGCAGCCACTAATTGCCTGCAGCTTTTCATCTCAGCATGGGTGTTCTCGTTTGCTTTCCCGTTGCTGTGATAAAACATTCGAACCAAAGGCAACTTGGGAGGAAAGGATTTATTTCATATCGCGGCCCACTATCATCAAGGACACTGAGGCAGGAATCTGGTGAGGAATTAGAAACAAAGACCACGGAGGAACGCTGCTGACCAGCTTATTTCAAGTTCAGCTGCCAGGGGTGGCACTACCCACAGTGGCCTGGGCCCTCCTGCATCAATTAGCAATTAAGAAAATGCCCCCACACACAGGCCCACAGGCCAGTCTGATGGAGGTAATTCCTCTTTGCTCTTCCCAGTTAGGTTTTTGTCACATGGACACAAACTCTGAGAGTGAGGTTTTGTGAAATTTCCTCCATCCACATTGGCATGTCAACTGCTGTGGCCATCGTGCAAGTCTTGGCAAATACATTGAGATTTCATAGGCGCACATCCCTGTCTAGAAGACACCCATCTTACAGCAGGTGTCCTGGTCCTCTGCCTCCTTCATATTATTTTAAAGACACTGAAAACTCCCCCTCTGGCTGCCAATAGCCTTTGTTAGTGTAGAGTACCTCCTGTCTTATCCCTTTGCCCTGTCAACTACTCATCATGCTTTCAATGAACAGCCAGCTGATGGAGATAGTAAACTCACTCCTGCTTTAGAACCGTGACTCTCACAGTCCGTGGGGAGGGGTGGGGGGCAGCAGCCTGCAATCACAGTGAGGGTATCAATGGATTAGGACACACAGACAACTATAACCCACAAGTCCACGGTCCAGAGAAAGTTTTTTAATGTCTTGAGTAATCATTATTACAGCATAACTACCATCTATGTCTAGCCGTCTTTTACTCTGGGATGTAACCAGAGCCTTCCCGCAGAAGCGTTACAATCTTACAGGAAATCTTCCCTTTCCTTTGCTATAGAGAGGTCCTACTATATATTGATAAAGGTATGACTTGAGGACTTAAGGTCCTTGGATCTTTTTTGGTAAGAACCATTTGAAATTTTCTTCTCTTCATCGGGGTGGGGATCAGGGCAGGAAGGAGTTGCTTCCCAGTGTCTGGAAGTCCTCACCAATAACAAACTCAAATCTGAGGTTGCATTTTTCTGTCCAGACAGGGTGTGGTTGAAGGCAGACTTGGAACCAGGAAGGGAAAATGTGTATTTAGTAGGTTTTTTTCATTTCTCTTTTAAGGAGGAAGACAGTGAATGGGCCTGTGAATTTCTCCAAGGTCAGAATGAACATCCAGTCCAGACAGGGATGGTAGCATTGCTATTGAATGCCTACGCGGTATGGGCAGACGTGAGTAAGGTGAATAAGTGTGATTCCCATGCATGTCTCAGTCTGAGTCTTGAACGGCATATTTCATTTCAGCATGTGTAAAATAAGCATGATCAAATGGTTGGGGGATGGCTAATCACATGCAGATGACGATGTTAAAAGATGTTTTTAGATTAAAGTGGAACCAAGTGGCCATTCCTGTAATATTTAATGTAAGAACTGGGTCAGAAGGTACATAAAGGTGGAAAAAGCAAATGCCCAACTCAAAATAAATGTGCTCTTGCAGTTTCTGCACCGCGGGGGCTGGGAGCTAAACTCTGATCCTCACCACCAAGCCATCTCTCCAGCCCCCACTAAGGGAATTTTTGTAACACTCAAGACAGCAACTGAAACAGCAATTTTTAAAACAGCTTTCAATTTTTAAATATTGTTTTGGATATAGTATGCGTATATGTATTCAGTGTTCTACGTGTTCATTCATGTGGAGGTGTCCTGGTTAGGTTTGGTTGGTTGTTTGTCTGTCTGTTTTGTCAACTTGGCACAGCCAGGGTCATCTGAGTAGAGGGAACCCCACCTCAGAATATGCCCCCATCTCTGGGTAGATAGCCAAGCAGGTTGAGCAAGCCTAAGGGAGTAACCCAGTAAGCAGCCTTTCTCCATGGGCTCTGCTGCAGTTCTGGCCTCCGGGTTCCCGCCCCGACTTTCCTTCATTAAAGACTTGCAAGCTAAAATAAACACTTTCCTCCCAAATTTGCTTTTAATCATGGTGTTTTACCACAGCAATAGAAAACCTCATTAAGACAGAAGGCATCCTTCTGAATCATGCTCCACCTATCACTTATCACCATCATCATCATCATTATTCCTTACAGTATGAAATGTTTACCTACGTGTATGTCTGTGCACACCATGTGTGCCCGGTGCCCGCAGAGGCCAGAAGAGGGCATCAGATCCCCTAGGACTAGAGTTACAGCTGTGAGCTGCCATGTGGGTGCTGGGAACTGAACCCAGGTCCTCTGGAAGAGCGGCCACCGCTCTTCTCTGCTGAGCCATCTCTCCAGCCCCTCCACTTGATTCTTTGAGACATGGGCTCTCAGTGAACCTGGAGCTCACTGGTTGGTCAGGAAGCCCCAGGGACTCTCCTGCCTCTGCTTTCCAGCACTAGGGGCACTGGTGCATGCTGCCTTGCCTGACTTTTTATGTAATCATAGGGAGCTAAACACAGGCCCTCATGCTAATAATCTACTGACCGAGCCAACTCCCTAGCCTCCAAACACTGTCTGCATGTGTATATGTTGCATGCGTTCATGCATGTCTGTGTGTAGACGCATGTGTATTTCCAGTGTGTGTGTGTGTGTGTGTGTGTGTGTGTGTGTGTGTGTGTGTGTG
>CABHPH010000716.1:70412-100450 GCA_902168325.1 Peromyscus nudipes
GTGTGTGTGTGTGTGTCTGTGTATGTGTCTGTGTGTGTGTGTCTGTGTGGGGGATCTTCTTTATTCTTTGAGGCAGAACTATGGTGATATATTGTGGACCCTAATAAACTCATCTGGGGATCAGAGGACAGAGCCAGCCACTAGATTAGACATACAGGCCAGACAGTGGTGGCACACACCCTTAATCCTATCACTTGGGAGGCAGAGATCTGTCTGGATTTCTGAGTTGAAGGCCACACTGGGAACAGAGTAGGGCAGTGGTGGCACATACCTTTAATCCCAGTACTGGGAAGCACACATGCCTTTAATCCCAGGAAGTGACATGGTAAGGTGGAGAAAGGTATATAAGGCGTGAGGAGACAGGAACTAATAATTATAACTATTAGTTATAAAAATAACTAATAAAATGGGTCTCAGCTGAGACCCATTCGGGTGAGGACTCAGAGACTTTCAGTCTGAGGAAACAAGATCAGCTGAGGAGTTGGCGAGGTGAGGTTAGCTGTGGCTGCTCAGCTTCTCTGATCTTTCAGCTTTCACCCTGATATCTGGCTCTGGGTTTTTTTATTATAAGACCTTTTAAGATTCGTGTTACACAGACCCTCTCGGTTGAACCCAGAGCTCACTTAGATGGCTAATCTAGACATCCAGCTTGCTCCAGGGATTCCCCCACCCCCACTTCTGTCTACCTAACACTGGAATTACAGGTGGGCTGCCACACCCACTCAGCATTTGTGTGGATCCTGGGGACCCTTCATGCTTACATGGCAAGTGCTGTAGCCACTGAGCCACTCCCTCGCTTATACAGCAATTTCAAAAATCAAACATTCGCCGGGAGGTGGTGGCGCACGCCTTTAATGCCAGCACTCGGGAGGCAGAGCCAGGCGGATCTCTGTGAGTTTAAGGCCAGCCTGGTCTACAGAACAAGATCCAGGACAGGCACCAAAACTACACAGAGAAATACTGTCTCAAAAAAACCCAAAATAATAATAATAATAATTAATAAATAAAAATCAAACATTCTAACATAATACAAATTTTTTTTTTTTGGTTTTTCGAGACAGGGTTTCTCTGTGTAGCTTTGTGCCTTTCCTGGAACTCGCTTTATAGACCAGGCTGGCCTCGAACTCACAGAGATCCTCCTGGCTCTGCCTCCCAAGTGCTGGGATTAAAGGCGTGTACCACCAATGCCTGGCACATAATACAATCTTATACAATAACAATACAGTGTTTCCATGCTGAGGAATGGTGGTAATAAGGGAATAGGTAAAGTCTTTGTTTTGTGTAATTAAACCCATTACTACAAAAAGCAGAAGACTTTACATGTGCGGTGAAAACACTGTAATAACCTGCAATAGGTTCAGCTCTGAGCTGAGGCACACCACACAGCTCATGGTGTGAGTGCATGCCCAGCACATACGTACATGCTGTGTGTCAGAGTCAAGGCTGCATCAGTTTTGGGATGCGACACAGGCAAGCATAGCCAGAAACACCTTGCATTCACTACGGCTTTTATTTTTAATCAATTTTTGTTCTTTGAGTGTTTAAAAACCCTTCACTATAGCCAAATTTTTCATGACAGACCTCCCTCCAACCCCCATTCAGTTATTTGATTGTATATGAGGGTGTGACCCAGAGTTTTTAAAAACCTCAGACGAGGCCAGGAAAAATGGGTAAAACAACCTGAGATCAATTTCCAGGATGCTGAAGCCAGGCCCAGTGTGGCACTCTCTTCCTGCTGCCTGCCAGTCTGGATACGGAACTCTCAGCTCCTCTCCAGTACCACGTCTGCTTTCACGGAACCACGTTTCCCACCGTAACAACAAAGGACTGAGCCTCTGAAACTGTAAGCCAGCCCCAGTTAAATGTTTTCCTTTACAAGAGTTGCTGTGAGCCAGACAACTCTGGAGGCAGAGGCAGGTGGATCTCCGAGTTCAAGGCCAGCCTGGTCTACAGAGTGAGTTCCAGGACAGCCAGGACTACGCAGTAGCCCTATGCCCACACTCCCATACACATACATATTTTTAGCCGGGCGGTAGTGACGCATGCCTTTAATCCCAGCACTTGGGAGGCAGAGGCAGGTGGATCTCTCTGAGTTCAAGGCCAGCCTGGTCTACAGAGCGAGATCTAGGACAGGCACCAAAACTACACAGAGAAACCTTGTCTCGAAAAACAAAAACAAAACAAAACAAAAAAAATATATTTTTATATGTACTCGTCGGTTGGTTTACTTTCTTCCCTTTGACCTTTAGGTCCCAGGGATTGAACTGAGGTCACTGGCCCCTGCACCCACCATCTTCACCCACTGAGCTGTCCCTCACCACCCCCAAAATAAATTTAAAAAATTAAAAATTAAACAAAAATAAAAAGCTGAGGCCTAGAGCACCCAGGATCAAGGATGCTACAATTTTTTTCTTTGTATCCAAAGGATTTTTGCTTGCTTAACTTTTGTCTTACCATTTTTTTCCAGGGTTTTACTATGTAGACCAAGCTGGCCTTGAACTCATGATCCTCCCGCCTTCCCTGACTACCCTGGAGCCTCTGCGATGACGTCTCTGGGCATAGCTAAGACCACACTGGCCACTTTGACACCAGCACATGCTGAAGGGGAGCCTGCGTGGACATCAGAGCTGGACAGAGTCCGAACATATCATTGCCACCCACCAGCTGTAGGACTCAGAGCAACTTTCTCTGCCTTAATTTCCCACCCTTTTGGGGGAGAGGCTGGGTTTTGTTTTTGTTTTTGTTTTTGAGTCAGGATCTCACTCTGTAGCTCTGACTGACCTGAAACTTATTATGTAGACCAAGTTGGCCTTGAACTCAGAGATCCACCTACCTCTGCCTCCAGAGTCCTGGGATTAAAAGGTGTGCACCACCACGCATGCCCAGCCTTATATTACCATCTTAAAATAAGGATAAGAATAATTTCCCCCTAGTAGGGCTCTAAGACTTCACTTGAATATGTGTTACGTGTGGTATCCGACATGAGTAACCCAAGTCTAAGGGCCAGCTGATGAGGACTTCCCTTTGCTTACTTCTTTTCAGATCATTTGCAACAAGCGGGGCTGCCCAGTATGATGCTCATGTCAATATCTAGCTTCAGATATCGGGCTCTGATGCATGGTGCCCTTACTGACTCTCCTGGTGAGTTTTTATTGTCCACTTGATACAACTCATAGTCACCTGGGAAGAGGTACGCTCAATAGAAGAAGTGCCTCCATCAGACTGGACTGCTGTCAGGTCTGTGAGGAATTGTCTTGATTGATGTGGGAGGGTCCAGCCCACTGTGGGCAGCACCATCCCTAGGCAGGTGGGCCAGGGCTGAATAAGAAAGACAGCAGAGAGCAAGCGTTCTTCCATGGCTCCTGCCCTGCCCTCCTGTCCTGACTTCCCTCAGTGACAGACTCAAGAATAAGGTGAAATACATTCTTTCCTCCCATGGTCAAGGTGTTTGTCGTGGCAACGGAAAAGCAAACTAGAATGCTAAGTGTCAATCCCGCGGACATCGGCCCAGCCGAAGGCTAAAACACTGCTGAAGCCCATGGTAAGGGATTCATTTCTGGCTGGCCCCAGAAGCCCTCCGTGATGTATATTTATGTTCTACAACATATTGCTTTGATATATATAATAGTTTATGGGATGACTAAACTGCACTACTTAACACATACCCTCACATGCTTAGCATTTTTGTGGTGAGAACATTAAAACCTCTTAGCAAATTCTGTTGCCTTTTTTTGTTGTTGTTTTGGTGCAGTTTTGCTAGGTTTCTGAGGCTAGCCTTGAACTCACAACAATCCTCCTGCCTCATCTTCTTGAGTGCTGGGATTACTGACACATACTACCAAGTCTGGCAATTTGTCTGTTTTATCATATTCCATAAGAATTTTTTTATTATGATCTATTTAGTCATGTATTTCTCTTTTTTGCTCATACACAGGATGTAGCCCAGCTGGTCTTAAACTCTTAATCCTCCTGCCTCAGTCTTCAACATGTTAAAATTACAGGTGTGTACCACTACATAAGTCAAGTGTCTCAGAGCCTGAAGACACTCCTAACCCTGCTGGGATTCTGAGTACCCTGCCCACTGAGTCTGGCTCTGGATCCTTTTCCCTGCCAATCCATCAGCATGAGTCTGGAGACCCTGTGGAGAACAGCCTCCTGGGGAGGAAGTGTTGGCCATCTCTCCTCTGGAGCTAACCCCACCACTGTTCACGGAGGCCTTCCCAGCAGAAATATTAAGGTTCTGAGGATATTGGTGAAAGCCTCGTCCTGTCCATGCCTCCTTTGAGGGGGGTGAAACCCACTAGGCTTTCAGGCTGTGTTGAACTGTTCTGCTTGCCCAGAAGGTTCACCTCAGGAACCTGACCCTTGGAAAACTCTCTCCTTGAGGTCCGGCCACAAAATGATTTAAAGCCGTGGTCAGTGGAAGGATCTGACTCTGAGCAGACCTCCTGAGAGAGCTCAGTCCCCAGTCCCTTTGCGCTCTACTGGAGGAAGCAGCAGGCAGTCCCCGGACCCTGGTCTTAGAGTACTATGGGATCAGTAACCCGTCTCAATACCACCAGTTCGCTTTGAGTCACCACTCAGTTCACCTCATTCAGGCGCTGAGAAAACCACATTTCCATGTCTGGTCTGGAGACCCTGATGAACCACTCTGCCAGGCTGAGCCAGATAAGCCATGAATTGTGCCCTGCACCTCTGAAGAGCTTCAAGAATTTGGGGCCTATGAGCTCCAGGAGTCGAACTGATGAGAGAGAGGAGGGATTTTATGAGCAAGGGACATTGAGATCATGATGGGAAAATGTACAGAGATGACCAGCCAAACTAGTGGAAATGCATGAACTGTGGGCCAATAGCTAAGGAGCCCCCATGGTACTAGACTAGGCCCTCTGGATAGGCAAGACAGTTGTTTAGCTTGAACTGTTTAGGGGACCCCCAGGCAGTGGGATTGGGACCCATCCCTTGTGCATGAGCCAACTTTTTGGAGCCTAGTGCCTAAGGTTGGACACTTTGTGCAGCCTTGGTGCAGGGAGGAGGGGCCTAGACCTGCCTCAACTGAATGTACCAGGCTCTGCTGACTCCCCATGGGAGACCTTGCCTTGGAGGAGGTGGGAATGGGGGGTGGCTTGTGGGAGGGAAGGCTGGGAGGGTGGGAGGAGGGAGGAGAGGGGAATCTGTGGTTGGTATGTAAAATTAATAGAAAATCTTTTAATAATAATTAAAAAATAGACCCCAAAAAAAGAATTTGGGGCCTAGAAGGTTAATGGTGAGAAACTTCCCCACCTCTCTTCTAAGCTGAAGCAGGTACCGAGGGATATAAGGCCACATCCTCAGTTCCAGACTTGTGCTGCCTCTTTGGTTCATCTGAAGACCACATATTGATTACTCTTGGGCCCAGCGACAACCGGGAAGTGACAGAAGAATGTAGTGTGAATTCGAATAGTTCTTGATAATAAAAACCCAGAGCCAGATATCAGGGTGAAAGCTGAAAGATCAGAGAAACAGAGCAGCCAGCCGCCAGAGACTTCACTAGAAAGACTTCTTACCTCTAGGAATCCTTAGACTGAAAAGGCTGAGCTCCTGTCTCCACCTCACCTTATCACTTCCTCTCTCCACCCAGCCATATCACTTCCCGTTTCCTCCTCCCAAGTGCTGGGATTAAAGGTTTGAGCCACCACTGCCTGGCCTCTAATGGCTAGCTCCACACTGATCTCCAGGCAAGCTTTATTTGTTAGAGCACAAACAAAATATCACCACAGAAGAATATCATGAACTATGATCCTTCATATGCACCAGGTTCTAGGAAGAGTTTGTTACCTGTGACCCCAAAAGTTGAAGGACTGATGCAGGAAAGATCTCAAATTCAAAACTAGCCTGGGGTGTGTAGTGAAATACTGTCTCCAACCATCTCCAAATGAGGGGAGGGGACCGGGTTCAGAAATACAGAGATTCTTGATATGAATAAAGAATATATCTTGTTATAGACTGTAATTACTGTGTATGCAGTATCCGGAACCCGTTCTTCTGTCTCTCTGAAAGTGTGTGCCCTCTGACCAGCACCTCTCTATCCCTTCCCCCAAACAACAACCCTTGTGACACCTCCCTACTCCTTCCTTGCTATTTCCCAGCTCTCTCAGAGCCAACAGCCTTTACTCATAGCCACATTTAGGACACTAGAATAAACTCAGAAATGATACAGTTTGCCTGTACCCATAATTTAAATATGTGCATGTGTATATGCACAGATATATATGTATATACACACACATATATCTGTATTATATAAATAATAAAAGAGGGAAATGGAAGACTAGTCATAGAAGACGCATTTCAATAGGCACATGACTGGGCATGACTATACCTGAAGATGGAATGATGCTGTTTGATGTTTTCTTCCATACATTGAATCACCACCAACGTGATTCACACTCACCCACTGATTACAGGCGTGCCACAAGCAGCTCAAATGCCAGTGGGAAGCATGGTCCTTGATGACAGGGTCACCTAAATAGTGAACAACTCTTAGGTAATGCTTCAGACAAAACAAACAACAACAACAAAAAATGACCTTTCATCAGTTCACATGAGCACTGCATCATCTCCAGAAATGCCAATGGATGTTAAAACTCAGCAAAGAATGCTTAGCCACTAGGTGTCTGTGGCTCTATAGAAGGGTTCTTGGCACAGGTTTTTCCCTGTGTGGCTGGCTGTCCAGCACAACACTCAAGGTTGGGCAATATGGAAGGACAGCCCTTCACTAGGATCTGCTGAGAGCCTTACTATATATTGCCTGATGTCCGGACACTTACCTTCTCTTCCACCCTGTCACTAAATGCCAAGAGCACCTCAATCATTGGGTTGAAAAGATGCCCTCATACATTTTCTTAACCCCCACAGGGAACAGTGTCACCCCACGGGGTATCTCTCAGCTAACGAGGAAGTGGTCACACAGGAGCTGCTCTTCAAGCTGAGTACCAGATGATCCAAAGAAAAGGACTGCCCTGTCCATGGGGCAGTCACAATAGCGGTTCAGGAAGCTTGGACATTTTACAGAGAGACTGGTGGGCCCAGAGTGCATTTAGTGAGGATACGGGGAAAGGCTTTGGAAAGGTAGACGGATGTAATACCATGACGTGCCTTACAGGACAAAGTAAAGATCTGGACCTTTTAATTAGTCTAGAAGGGACTTTCTAAGAAGGATTTGGAAGTTGAGCATAATACTGCAGTCCTGTAACCCCAACTACTTGGGAGACTAAGACAAAAGGATCACAAGTTCAAGGCCTGCCTGGGTAACACAGGGCTCAAGACAATTTGGGTAATTTAGTGAGATGCTTTTTTTCAAAATAAACAGGAAAAAAAAAAGGCTGGGGATAAAGCTCAGTGGTAGAGTATATGGCTACCACTCACAATACCCTGGGTCCAACCCCTAGTCTGAAAGAAAAGGATTGTTAAGCAAGGAAAAAGAAGGTTCATTACTTTAACTTTGGTAGTTATGTAGCTGTGAAAAGTGAACGGCGAGAGGAGAGGCAAGGGAGTCAGTCTGAGAGGCTCCGGGTACTCCAGGGAAATGGTAGAATGGTGCAGGATGGAGAAGTATGAGCTGTATCTTAGTATCGTTAATGTTGCTGTGATGGAACACCCACCCCAACCCAAAGCAACTTAAGGAAGAAGGATCTATTTTATCTAAAATTTCCACACTACAGCCCGTCACTGCACAGAAGTCACAGTGGTGGGGGCTTGAGGGAACTGGCCATGTCACATCTACAGTCAAGAGCAGAGAGACGTGAATACTCGCTTCCTTGCTTGCTTTCCACTTGATGTCTCCGCTCTGTACAGCTCCAGACCTCCTGTGTAGGGAATGGTGCTGCCCACAGTAGACGGGGGTCTTCCCACATTAGCTTAGTCAAGACACTCCCTCACAGGCAAGCCCACAGACCAACCCAAAGTAGACGATCCATCACTGAGACCCTCCCCAGATGATTCTAGGTTACATCAAGTCGACAAAGCTGACGTCACATGTAGCTTCAAGAATAAATTGGAGAGAAGGGGTGACAGGGTCAGTAATGGCCCGAGTGAGTGCAGGACAGCAAGTCAACAAGGGTGAACGGTAATGAGCTTGGCTTTGTTTCTATTGATAAGGAACGGGAATTTCTTTCTCACAGTTCTGGAGGTTGGGGAGGCCAAGATCGAGGTGCCAGCACATTCAGTATCTGGTGACGGTCCGTTTTCATCAGTTGTGACGTCAGCAATTGTCCAGTTGCTAGCACCAGTTCCCGGATTGGTAAGTGGGGGAAATTGGGGTTTTTGTTTGTTTGCTTGCTTGCTTTAGTGAGTATCAAGACTCTGGCTTATTCCACTTGAGATACCTTCCAGGTATCCAGGTAACTCCAAATAGGTTACTGGAGCCAGGCAGGTTATGCAGGCCTGTAATTCCAAGGTCAGCCTGATCAACATAGTGAGACCTGTCTCAAAGAAAAGGGGGGAGGGGAGGCACAAACAAAGGGTCATCTGAAATTTAGCCCCGAGAACTTGAGTTGGGATTTTTTTTAATAACATTTTTGAGATTTATTTATCTTTAGATGTGTGAGTGTTTTGCCTGTGTGTGCACCATGTATTTGCAATGCCCACAGAGACTAGAAGAGGGCATCAGATGCCCCTGGTTCCAGGAACTGAACTCAGGTCCTCTAAAAAGCAAGCAAGAGTTCTTAACTGCTAAGCAAACTCCTTAGCCCCAAGTTTGATTTGAAGGAGTGGAAAGTGGTGAAGTACGTGACTGGGGGCTAGAGAGGCCGAAAGGGTGACAAGGAAGGTGTGCATTCTTGAGGTGGATTTGCATTATGACCCAGACGGCAGAAGAGCTAATCGTGGGATCTTGAAGTGAAGCAGAAAGCCACCCTGCTGCCCTGAGTAAGAGCTGACCATTGGTGAGCTCAGGCTGAGTGATTGCTCCCTGTAGCAAGGTGTGCCCTATCTTTACAATCAGAATCTCAACAGGGAGAGCTCGAAGTCCCAGGGTTCATGAGCTTTTAGAGTCTGGTTTAAGGCAGCTCTTTTGACACAAGGCAGAATGGGGACTAGACTGTGGGGCATTTACCCACCAACCCCACAGATCCCCAGAGTTTTCTTGAGTAAGAGTAACGGGAAATATTAGAAGGATTTAGATTGTGGAGATAAACAGATAGAAAATAGAGAATAGCCTCAAGAGGGCCTGGAACTTTTTCCAACAGGCCCTGACTGTCTCTCTACCCTAGGGTATTTATAGAAATGCCAAGGGGTGGAGCAAAAGACCTCCCCCCAGCACAGCCAAGTGCAGACTATCTCAGACACCGCACTCAGGCCCATGGTCCTAATCATCCTCTCTATGCGGACCTGCTGGGTAAAGCCACGAGGAACCTGAAAATGGGCTCCCACACTAAACTAGACATACATGAAGATTATGAAAGAACAGGCTGGAATCTGAGCCTGGCATGACTGCAGGAGGCAGGGGAGTGGACAGCTGTGGGCATGCTGGCACAGTTGGTCGAGGAAGAAAGAGCAATTCCCAAGTGATTAGCTCTATTTTCCTGGATACAGGCAAGGTCATGAACTAAGAGTCAGAAGAGCTGAGTGGTACACAGGAAATCTCAGGAGGCCAGACAGGGAGACACCACTATTTTGAAGAACAAACAAGAGATTAAAAGAATGTGCAGAGAAAGTGCAATAGGAATGTGGGTATCTGTTGTAGAATATTATTTTAAGATGTGTTACTTTTGTTTATGTTGCATTTAACTCTGTGAAGCTGTGTTACTGTGCCTGTCTAAAACACCTGATGGTCTAATGAAGAACTGAACAGCCAATAGCAAGGCTGGAGAAAGAATAGGTGGGGCTGGCAGGCAGAGAGAATATATAGGAGGAGAAATCTGGGAGGAAAGAAGGAAGCAGCCAGAGGAGGAGGAGGACTCCAGGGGCCAGCCAGCCAGCTACACAGCAAGCCAGGGAGTAAGAGTAAGATTTACAGAAGTAAGAGAATGGGAAAAGTCCAGAGGCAAAAGGTAGTAGTAGGTGGGATAATTTAAGTTAAGGAAAGCTGGCAAGAAATAAGCCAAGATGAGGCCGGGCATTAATAACTAAGAATAAGCCTCGCCGGGCGGTGGTGGCGCACGCCTTTAATCCCAGCACTCGGGAGGCAGAGGCAGGCGGATCTCTGTGAGTTCGAGGCCAGCCTGGTCTCCAAAGCGAGTTCCAGGAAAGGCGCAAAGCTACACAGAGAAACCCTGTCTCGAAAAAAAAAAAAAAGAATAAGCCTCTGTGTGTGATTTATCTGGGAGCTGGGTGGGGCCCCCAAAAGAGCCAAAAAACACCAAACAAACAATAGGTGTCCTCCAAATCACCAGCTAAATGAAGGTCAAAGGCAACTCCTCTCCCAGAGAGGAAGTGTTGTAAACCTGCTGTAGAGCAGAGAGAAGAGTTTCTCATAGTACTTCTGTGTCAACAGGGGTATTTGGCTCCCATTGAAGGCAAGCCATTGAAAACACTGGGATTGGAGACCACAAGAGTGCCTTTGTGTCTCTGTGGCTTCCAACATGGAGAGCCACTCAAAACCTTGAAATTACGTTTTCTGACCTCTAGCCTTCTCAAAACTTTATTTTTGAGAGGGTCTTGCTATGGAGCTCAGTACAGACTGGAACTCGTTATGTTGCCTAGGCTAGCCTTGAATTTGTAATCTTCTTGCCTCTGCCTCTCAAGTTCAGGGATTGCAGTGGTGGGCCATGATATCTGGCCCAAAGACCAAGTTTTAAATAGAACTCAACAATATCTATCACTTTTTCTTGTATATGGTTGATGCCAGTTACAGCTAAAGCAGAAAAACAACAACAACAACAAAAAAAAAAAAACCCACGCTGGTATTTTGAAGTTCTAAACCCCCCTATTGCCTGAAAATGTACACTTATTTGGAGACGAGGCTTTTAACACAGAAATAAAGGTAAAATGTCACATGGGTAGACCTAATCCAATAGGACAGTCCTCCTAAGAGGAGGGAAAGTGGACACGGATAAGAAGACCACACGAAGACACAGTGACAGTCTCATAAGAAACACCTTCCTCACACCTTGCCTGACTTCTGGCCTCCAGAAATTTTGAGGAATAAATTTCTGTACGTGATCTCAGTTAGCCTGTGGCACTTCAATACGGCAATGGTAGCAGATAAAAGGGATCCCATTTGGAGCTGGCTGGCATCAGAAAGGAAGCAGGGGAGCAGGTTCTCAAGAAGAGGCGCCATGCTACACTGCTGCTTCTCTCCACAGTCAAAAAGGCTCGTCACTCCCTAAGTCCAACCCGCGTGTCTGGATTCTCAGGAAGAACTCGGCCACAGCCACGGAAGGTGGTAGAGGAGGGTGCTGAGTGTCATGGTTTATGTCTAAAATCCCAGTATGTGGGAGTATGGGGCAAGAGAACCCTGAGTTTGAGACCAGCCTGGTCTACACAGTGAAACCCTGTTTCAACAAACAGCCAAGTGTAGGGATATAAGCCAGTATGCAGGAGGCTGAGCTTGAAGGGTTGCCACAAATTCAAGGCCAGCCTGGTCTACAAACAAGAAATGATTGGTGGGGAGAGAATCCATCTAGTAGACATGTCTGGGTATGCTTAGAGCTCCCCCCCCATACACATGCACACACACACACCCCAACATACATTTAATTCACAGCACAGGAAAAGATGCCCGTAACTATTTTAGTTGCTGTTCTATTGCTGTGAGGAGACACCATGACCAAGGCAACTTTTTAAAAAAGGATTTAATTGGGGGCTTGTTTACAGTTTCAGAGGGTGAGTCCATGACCATCATGGCGGGGAGCATGGCAGCAGGCAGGCATTGCTCTAGAGCAGTAACTGAGAGCTCACGTGATCCACAAATTACTCTGAGGTTTCAAAAGCCCACACCAACCCTTCTTTTGCTCTCTCTCTCTCTCTCTCTCTCTCTCTCTCTCTCTCTCTGCATGCAACTTTAATATAAATATAGTTATTTCATGTAAATATATTCAATTATTTATTCACTATATTTAATTAGTATAATAAATTAATTATGAACTTTGTCCAGAGTTCCTGCACTGGGCTCTTGAAACCTTAGCTTTTTTATTTATATCTGCTTATGCTAGTGAGGTGATTAGCATGGGGCTGCTGGTGAGAAAAACCAAGTCACAGGGAGCTGGGACCTTCATCCCTGTCCTCCAACCCAGGAAAGAGGAGAGGGGAGCTCCTGATGAAGCTCTGTATAGATTCCCATTCTGCTTCCTCTCGCTGCTTTCTCCTTCTCCTCTTTTGTCTTATCTGTCTCCTCCCTCCCTCCATCTTCTTTGGTAATGCTGGTGCTCATACTCAGGGAGTAGCACATATTCTTCTGGTGAGCTCTGCCTCAACCCCTAAAGCTCTACAAAGCCTCTTGGGCCAGATGTAATGGTCTTTGAGGTCACTGAACACATGAGGGTTGTAGAGGCAGCTGCTCTGTCACCTCCCCCACACCTTGGCCCTATGCATCCCCTTATGTGTAGTGTGATCCTAATTCATCTTAACAATAAAAATCCAGAGTCAGATATCAGGGTAAATGCTGAAAATCAGAGAAGTAAAGGAGCCAGCCACTAGAGAGACTTCTTACCTCTATGGAATCCTCAGACCAAAGGAGTGAGTTCCTGTCTCCTCCTGCCTTATATTCCTCTCTCTGCCCAGCCATATCACTTCCTGTCTCCACCTCCCTAGCACTGGGATTAAAGGTGTGTGCCTCCCAAGTGCTGGGAGCAAAGGCATGAGATTCCAAGTGCTGGGATTACAGGCATGAGCCTCCACCACCTGGCTCTGTTTCTCTTTTAGACAGGATCAATCTCCTGTAGCCCAGTGTGGCCTCGAACTCCTGATCTTCCTGCTTCCTCCTCCCAAGTGCTGGGATTAAAGGTGTGTGCCATCAAGGCCTGGCCTCTGTGGTTAACTAGTGGCTAGCTCTGTACTCTGATCTCCAGGCAAGCTTTATTTGTTAGAGCACAAACAAAATATTACCACACTTATGGACTTCATCAGTAGCATTTTATAACACAACAATGAACATGTCTTCCCGAGTTCTGTGCGCCTAACAAATTATCAAACCAGACTCAATTTATAGTCAGCCCAAACATGGACCATCGCCTGCTGTGTGAACCTGCTGTCTCAAGCCCAACAGTCTTGGAGGACTGAGCCCTTTCCCTGAAGGATCTCACAGTTGTCAGAACCGAATTAAACTATAGACAACCAGTTGGTATCTGCTGGAGAATTATTCAGTGTCTGGGGGAAAGCCTTCACGTATCTGATCATGGAAGTCCTCCATCTTAAGTGTGAATTGAGAGTGTGACAATTAATCTTCATTGTCACGTGGACTGGACGCGGGCTCACCTGGGAGAAGCACTTCTGGGTGCATCTGTAAGGACCTTTCGATAGAGTTTTAACTGTGGGAGGAAGATACATTCTTGATGTACGAATCCTAATGAACTTATAATAAAAACCTAGAGCCAAATTTCAGGGTCAAAGCTGAAAGATCAGCGAAGCAGAGCAAGCCACAGCCACCACCTCTCACCTCACCAACTCCTCAGCCTGAAAGAGCCAGAGTTCCTGTCTCCTCCTGCCTTATATCCCTTTCTCTGCCCAGCCATATCACTTCCTGTCTCAATCTTCCTAGTGCTGGGATTAAAGGTGTGTGATCCCAAAGTGCTGGAATTAAAGGTGTGTGCCATCAGGGCCTGGCTGTTTCTCTTTTAGATTGGATTAATCTCGTGTAGCCCAGTGTGGCCTTGAACTCACAGAAATCCAGACAGATCTCTACCTCTGCCTTCCAAGTGCTAGGATTAAAGGTGTGTGCCACCACTGCCTGACCCCTGTGGCTAACTCTGTGGCTGGCTCTGTCCTCTGATCTTCAGGCAAGTTTTATTTCTTAGATTACAAACAATATATCACCACACATTCTAAAATTGGGCAACAGCACCCAATCAATGGTCTGGAGTCCTGGACTGACTTTAAAAAAGAGAGAGAGAGAAAAGAAGAAAGCAAGCTAAACATCAGAATTCACCTCTCCTTTTGCTTTCTGACGGTGGATACAATGTGACCATCCATCTCATGCCTCCAGGATGGGCAGCACCTCTAATTGCAAGCTCAAATAAAGCATTCCCTCCTTAAATGGATTTTGTTAAGGATTTTGTCACAGCATAAGAAAAATAGCTAATAAAGAGAAACAACAACAACAACAACAACTGTGGCTCATGCTTTGTGGTGAGTGAGAAAGACAAGTCCTTACTCTGGAACTGCTAGTCAATGGGAAAAACAGGCATAAGAGTCCCCCTTACCCATCCAGAGCTATGTTTCCCAAAGTTTCAATGGTTTTTGCCAGTGGTCAATCAAAGTTTGAAAATACCAAATGGAGAATTCCAGAAATAAGTCATTCATATGTTTTTATTTTACTTGCCTTTCTGAGAAACACGGCGAAATCCTAAGCCACCCCTCATCATCCCACCCAGTACATGGTTCATCCCCTGGACCAACATTTTCACTCTCGCTTTGCTACCCACCTATGAGTTACTTAGTAGCCATCTTCACTGTTAGATCTGCTGTTAGAGTACTTACATTCCAGTGGAGCTTGGTAGTAGCCTAATGCTATGTCAAAACGACCATAGCCTTCCTTGCATGGGCTGTGTGGGTGTGTGTGTGTGTGTGTGTGTGTGTGTGTGTGTGTGTGTGTAATGTGATATATATTATATTATATCACTATATATATATATCACAAAAAGAGAAAACATAACTTTTTATCACAATATCTTCTTATAATTCCTCTATCTTATTAGTCATTATTGTCATCAATCTCTTGTGCCTCATATAAACTTTATCATAGTTGTGTATGTAGAGGAAAAACATAACACACAGAGATCAGCACTAATCATGGTTTCGGGCACAGAGTAGGAATCTCAGATAACAGGGGCCTTACATTAACTACAAAATCATGCGGTGCTGGGTCTAGTGGAAGTCCTCTGTGAGAACACAGAGAAGTGATTATGTTTTGATGGACAAATAAGGCCACAGTAGGAACGAAAAGAATGGAGTAAACCTCTGTGTTGCCCTGCCTAGTGGTCTTTTATGGGTTCCATGATGGGAATTTGATAGAGACTGAGGTGCTCTTTATTGGGCCTGGTCATTTTTTTTAGCATATTCTTAGCTGAACCACTGAGGAGTCATCACACCCTCTGCATGCTCCAATGAGAGCAGTGATCATATGTTACTCATCCAATCAGGGGACTGACTGGTCCTGTGTGCTACAGGACCACCTGAATGATCAGGCATGGGCCATGCATTTACTTCTTGCAGGGAGCTAACTCTCGTCTCAGTTCAAAGCCCAGGACTGCACAGAGAAAGGAGAGGCAGAGAGAGTGTGAGTGCACAAGTGAGGGTGTAAGAAGGGGTGCACACTTCAGGATTGACAGACTGCTAAATGGACTGGGAATAAACTGTGGCTGATACTTAGGGTTCTGCGTCAAGTGAATGCGCATGGGTGGTAAGCTGGTGCCATGCCCTGAGACGGGGAACAAAGAAGCAGATGGTGGCGGGGGGGGGGGGGGGGGGGGGGGCCCAGTTTTTTAAATTTTGATTTTTAAAAAAAGAGGGGGGGGGGGGGGGGGGGGGGGGGGGGGGGGAGGAGCTCAGTTTTTAATATATTGAGTTTTAGAAACCAAGACTCACGAAATTGAAGATGTTCACGGTCTTGTCAGCTGGCTATTTTGAGCCTTGGCTTAGAGATTAAAAACCAACACCAACTAAAGCTTAGAGACATTAGCTAAGGGCTGGTGCCTGGTGGTGCCAACTTAAAATCCTTACTATTTGGGAGGCTGAGAGGCAAGAGGATGTCAAACTCAAGGGCAGCCTGAACCATTTAGTGAGACCCTGTCTCAGAAGAAAGTTAACGGGGTTGGCTTAGTGGGTAAGAACACTGGCTGCTTTTCCAGGGGACCCAGGTTCAATTCCCAGCACCCACATGACGGCTAACTGTAACTCCGGGTTGCCCTCTTTGACCTCCAAGGCATGCACATTGTGTACATACACACATGCAAGCAAAATACTCATATACATAAAGTAAAATAAATGTAAAAAAATATTTTAAAGAAGAAGATGAAAAAAAATCAAAGGAGGGCTGGGGATACGGCTCTATGAGTGACTGCCTAGCATGTGGAGGTCCTAGTAACATTTGAGAAAAAAAAAAGTACCAAAAGGTAAGTGGCCTGGGTCATCCACTCCTAGATAGATTAACTTGAAACCACCATCTTTAAAAAGGGGTGTGGGCCAGAGAGATGGCTCAGCAGTTAAAAACATTGGCTGATCTTGCAGAAGGTTTACATCCAGCACCCACAGGGCTACCCACAGTCCTCTGTAACTCAAGTTCCAGGTGATTTGATGCTTCTGGCTTCCAGGGATACCTGTAGCTGGAGTTTTCTCCAGTCTTGCCTGGCCCAAGGTCAGGACAAATCTCTCACCCGCCAGTCCCGCAGCCACTCAGACCCAACCGAGTAAAACACACAGAGACTTATATTGCTTACAAACTGTATGGCCGCGGCAGGCTTCTTGTTATCTAGTTCTTCTGTCTTAGATTAACCCATTTCTATTAGTCTATAAGTTGCCACGTGGCTCGTGGCTTACCGGTACCTTACATCTCGCTTTTCACGGCGGCGGCTGGCAGTGTCTCTCCAACTCAGCCTTCCACTTCCCAGAATTCTCCTCTCTCCTTGTCCCGCCTATACTTCCTGCCTGGCTACTGGCCAATCAGTGTTTTCTTTATTATCAATCAGAGCAACACATTTAACATACAGAACATCCCACAGCAGATACCAGTGTGGTACATATACATCAGGCAAGTAAAATGCTCATATACGTTAAAAAAAAAAAAACGAGTTCCTCCAATTTTCCTCTAAACTCTGGTAACTATAGCACTAACTTTCCTAGAGTTTGCTTCAGCTGGGTGCTGAAGGCTGGGCCTGGGTTATTGCACATACTAGGTGGTTGCTCTACTGCTGGGCTACATCTCCAGCCCATTCTGGATTCTGAAACGCTAATGTGGTGCCTGCGTCAGCTTGCTTTTCCAATGCGTTGCTGTTCTCTCTACCCCAAGAGACAGTCTTGGCAGTTGGAGTCCCTAGTAAACCTTTCTTTCTACCCACAAAGTGGTCTAGTTCCTTGATTTCACCAAGCTCTTGCTCAAAGCCATGTACTCACAGTCCTCAAGTGTGGCTCATTGCTATTTTAATATATTTGAAGATATCTCTACACTAAAGGAGTATTGCCTCAATATAGGCGACCTTTGCAGCAAGTGTTGATCCTACTGAAATTCTTTTTTGTTTGTTTGTTTGTTTGTTTTTGTTTTTCGAGACAGGGTTTCTCTGTGCAGTTTTGGTGCCTGTCCTAGATCTCGCTCTATAGATCAGGCTGGCCTCAAACTCATAAAGATCCGCCTGCCTCTGCCTCCCGAGTGCTGGGATTAAAAGCGTGCACCACCACCGCCCGGCCTGCTGAAATTCTTGACTCCTGGTTGGTGAGAGATTTCAATGAGACTCTAGGGTGACAGGTTCCTATCTCTTCTGTTGGTTCTTAAATTTTCCCAGTCCTTCTGTTACAGTAGTAATGAAGGCCCATTAAGGGAAAATTATTTGCCTCTGGTCAAGAGAATAAGAAGAATGTTTGGCCTGGGCAGAGACTGTGCTGGCTAGCTTTTTCTCAAATTGATACAAGCATCATATAGAAATATGAAAGTGCAATTAAGAAAATGTTTCCATCAGATTGGCCTGTAGGCAAGTTGTGGAGCATTTTCTTTATTGATGGTGAGAGGGTCCAACCCACTGTGGGTGGTGCCACTCCTGGGCAGGTGGTCCCCAAGCCATGGGGAGCAAGCCAGTAAGAGATGTTACTCCAAGGTTTCTGCTTCAGTTCTTGCCTCCAGGTTCTTGCTTCGAGTTCCTGGCCTAACTCTCCCTCAGTAAGGGGTTGCGATTGGGATATGTAAACCAGATAAAACCTTTTCCCCCCAAGTTGCTTTTGGTCATGGTGTTTGTCCTGCTTAGGGTTTCTATTGCTGCAACTGTTAGTATTCTGACCTGCCCCTTGGGGACCCGCCCAGCATCCTCCTGAAGCCATCCTACATTCCTTTTAATAAAAAAATTCCTCCTTCGTGCTCTCTCTCTTTCCCCCGCTCTCACCAGAGGTAGCTCACACACCTCCCCCTCTCCCCCTCTCCTTTCTTCTTCCCTAAATCCCCTCTACTCTCCCCCCAGAATAAACTTGCCATGTGGACGTCATGTCTGCCATGTGAGTACTTTCCACTGTCCACTGTGCCCACATGGCATGTCTCACCCGCCGTGGGGCACCTTGGTCCAAAACCCACCAAGGCCTCCCCCATGGTGTATCATCACAGCAACAAAACACCAGGACCATAAGGCAAGGGTTTATTCAGTTTACACTTCCACAATCGCTGTTCACCACTGAAGAAGTCAGGACAAGTTGATGACATTTTGTGTGTGCTCTTAACAAATAAAGCTTGCCTGAGATCAGAGTGCGGAGCTAGCCACTAGTTAACCACAGAGGCCAGGCCATGGTGGCACACACCTTTAATCCCAGCACTTGGGAGGAGGAAGCAGGAAGATCAGGAGTTCAAGGCCACACTGGGCTACAGGAGATTGATCCTGTCTAAAAGAGAAACAGCCAGGCAGTGGAAGCTCACACTTTTAATCCCAGCACTGGGGAAGTAGAGACAGTAATATAAACCAGGTGGAGACAGGAGCTCAGCCCTTTCAGTCTGAGGATTCAGTAGAGGTGAGAAGTCTCTCTAGTGGCTGGCTCCTTTACTTCTCTGATCTTTCAGCTTTTACCTCAATATCTGACTCCAGGTTTTTATTATTAAGATTAGAATTCTGCTACATCACAGGAACTTAAACAGGGCAGGGTCCTGGAGGCAGGAGCTCATGCAGAGGCCATGGATGGGTGGCTGCTTACTGGCTTGCTTCCCCTGGCCTGCTCAGCCTGCTTTCTTATAGAACCCAGGACCACCAGCCCAGGGATGGCACCACCCACAATGAGCTGGCCCCCACATTGATCACTAAATGTCATACAGCTAGATCTCATGAAGCCATTTCCTCAACTGAGGCCCCTTCCTCTCTGATGAGTCTAGCTTGTGTCAAATTGACACACAAAACCAGCCAGTACAACTGACCCCTTCTCAATTTGACACACAAATACACCATTATTAAGCCATAACCCTTCCTTTCTTATTCATCCCCAAGATCTCACATTAAAAACAACTAACTTTAAAAGTAACACTGTCTTTACAAATTCAAACACATTAAAATTTCATCCCTTTAAAATAGCCAATCTCTTCTCAAATCCAAAGTCTTCTAAAATTAAAAGTCTCTCAGTTGTGGGCTCCAGTAAAATACTTTATTTCACGAGGGAAATTTCAGGGCACAGTCACAATCAAAGCAAAGCAAAACCAAATTCCAGCCGTCCAATGGCTGGGATCCATTCACCATCTTGGAGACTCCTCCAAAGGGCTGGGGTCACTTCTCCAGCTCTGCCCTCTGCAGCACACACAGTTTTTCTTCCACTCCATGGATGCTTCTACTCTTAGTGGTCATCCCAAGGCACTGACGTCTCCAAAATGCTGGGGTCTTCTGCAAGTAGGCTGCACTTTCACCAATAGCCTCTCATAGGCCATCTTCATGGTGCCAAGCCTCAACTTCTTTGCATAACCCCTTCAGTCCTGGGCCTTCAACTGCCCCTGAGGCTGCACCTACACCAATGGGCTCTGATGGCCTCTCACAGCGCCAAGCCTCAGCTGCTCTCCATGAACCTTTCATGCCTTCAAAACCAGTACCATCTGGGTGAATCTTACACATTACCAAGTCCTGCTGCCAGCACAAGGTACAACCTTGGCCACCTCTGGAACACAGCTTCTTATGCTCTCAGGAAACATATTACAAAAGATTTCACATCTGTGATACTGGTCTTTTCTTTCTTTCTTTTTTTTTTTTTTTTTTTTTGGTTTTTCAAGACAGGGTTTCTCTGTGTAGCTTTGCGCCTTTCCTGGAACTCACTCGGTAGCCCAGGATGGCCTTGAACTCACAGAGATCCGCCTGGCTCTGCCTCCCCGAGTGCTGGGATTAAAGGCGTGCGCCACCACCGCCCAGCGGTCTTTTCTTAATTACCACTAATTTCTTAGCTCCGGCTGACCAGCATCAAGTATCCCAGCAACGCAAAATTTTGCTTTAACAATTCTGCTATCTTGTTAATTACAGCTGATGTTTCAGCCCCAGCTAACTGGAACCACAAACTCTTAATTCAGAATAACAAATGGCCCAGATAATTCTTAAAACTTGCCTGTGAAACTTCACAATCCAGGCCTCCATCCTCTGCACTGATCTCAACATTCTTATCTCCCAAGCTCCCACAGAACATCTCACAGAGCTCTTAACACTCAACAGCTCTTCTAGGCCAAAGTTCCAAAGTCCTTCCACATTCCTCCCAAAAACATGGTCAAGTCTGTCACAGCAATACCCCATTATGCTGGTACCAATTTATCTTAGTTAGAGTTTCTATTGCTGTGATGAAACACCATGGCCATAAAGCAAGTTGGGGTGGGGGGATGCTGTGGATGACTGATTGATTAAAAAAAAAACACTGATTGGCCAGTAGCCAGGCAGGAAGTATAGGCGGGACTAACAGAGAGGAGAATTGAGAGAACAGGAAGGTATAGAAGGAGACGCTGCCAGCCGCCGCAATGACAAGCAACATGTAAAGATACCGGTAAGCCAAAAGCCATGTAGCAACTTATAGATTAATAGATATGGGTTAATTTAAGATAGAAGAACTAGATAACAAGAAGCCTGCCACGGCCATACAGTTTGTAAGCAATATAAGTCTCTGTGTGTTTACTTGGTTGGGTCTGAGCGGCTGTGGGACTGGCGGGTGAGAGAGATGTATCCTGACTGTGGACCAGGCAGGAAAACTCTAGCTACAGGGGGATTTATTCAGCTTACACTTCCACATCACTGTTCACCACTGAAGAAGTCAGGACAGGAACTCAAACAGGGCAGGAACCTGGAGGCAGGAGCTGATGCAGAGACCATGGAGGAGTGCTGCTTACTGGCTTGCTCTCAAGACTTTGCTCAGTCTGCTTTCTTTTAGAACCCAGAACCACCAGCCCAGGGATGGTACCATCCACTATGGGCCCAGCCCTCCCCCATTGATCACCCACTGAGAAAATGCCTTACAGCTGGATCTCATGGAGGCATTTCCTCAACTGAGGCTCCTTCCTGTCTGATGACTCTAGCTTGTGTCAAGTTGACACACACAACCAACCATTACAGTGTTTATCATGAAGCAGAAAAGTAACAACAACAACAACAACAAAAAGTTGTAACATTCTAGTCAGGCCAATCACCTAGCTGAGGGACCACCTGCAAGAAGGCTGGACCACCCATCAGGAAAGCACATCCACTTCAATCTATGCTAAAAGATAGGAGGAATAGTTATCCCTGTTAGAAGATACTATACTTTTCCATCTCAGAATCCCTGCTGTCTGCCTTTACTTAGATGGCTGCAGCTTCCTAACCTGGCAGCCTGCTTTTCTGAATTACAAAATGGTACCTTTTCTTCTTTCTCTCTATTCCTTTCCCAACACTTGGGGTTCCATTCTTCCTCTAAAGCTCTCTTCCCTGCCCAGTGGTTGCTTGTCCACCGCGTGGCTGCCCTCCATGCCAACTTAACTCAGACCACGTGGCTTTTTCCTCTTTCTCTGTTCCATCTTCTTCCCTGATTCCCTTTGTCAATGAGACTGAGACTCCCAAGACGGGGTCCTGATTTCCCCCTGAAAATTTCTGGTGACGTGTCTGCCCACCCTCACTTGTACTCTGTGCTAGAATGTGCACAAGGTAGAATCTCATAATCAAACTCATTGATAACTCTCCAGGGAACCCTGGGAATCCATACAGCTGGGCAAGGGACAGTTTGGGACCCCCCACACACCTTGATTAAATCTCCTTTTCCTGCTTTTTCATCTCCTTCATCTCTTTAATTGGTGTTGGGTCAGGCCATGAGCCCAGAGCTGGACCTTTTCTCCTAAAATGCTGATTATGAAGGGTTCATGGAAATTCATTACATTGTAAATCAAATTAATTAAAAATAAATGAAAGGTGTCATGCATGGAATTTTGATGGCAGCCAGTCAGGGAGTCAAGAATTATGTGACTTGTTCAAATTTGTGCATCGAGACCATTCTGAAGGGCACATACCTTGCTAAAGGGAACGACAAGAGTTGTCAAAGAAATACACCTACCCCAAATACTCTAATTATTTACGCATCTACAAAATTCTTTTCCTACAGACGTCAGTCAATCATTACGATTTCACTGAATGGGATACTTGCTCTGTGATCATGAGACACTCAAAAGAGTTCTGAAAAATCACTTTAATATTATGATTTTTAAAAGTGCAATCAGTCCACTGCTCCAACTACTTTGCTTCCTTTCCCAAAATGTGGGTTGGAAGAGAAGAAGGTGGTACGTGTTTGAGAGAGTCAAGAAGAGCCCTGAGGATTGAGGAAGAGGGGAGCGAGAACTGAGCATGGAAAAACCTATGTCTCCCAAAGCCAGTTCTGGCCGGCCTCCACGAACGTGTGAACATTCTTGGCCACAACCCTGATGTCCTAACAGCTGAAGTTGCATCATCCTTCCCACTGATGCTCTTGGAACAAATGTCAACAGCAGATGACGGAAACATGGCATGGCAGAGGTACAGAGTGCCTTCCAGTCACCCCTCTCCCCGACCCTGCCCACTTTATTTTTTGGTTTTTGAATCACAGGCCTACCTAGTTCCAGAATCATGCACCCAAATCCCTGAAGGATGTTTTTCACTCCCTAGAAAGTGGAGAAAATATTTTATTCTTTTTAAAAAGTTATTTATTTTTATTTTATGAACATTAGTGTTTTGCCTGCATGTATTGGGTGTTGGGTTCCATGGAACTGGAGTTACAGACAGTTGTGAGCTGCCATGTGAGTGCTGGGAACTGAATCCAGGTCCTTTGGAAGAGCAGTCAGTGCTCTTAACCTCGGAGCAATCTCTCCAGCCCTGAGAAAAATATTTTAAAAGACCATCTTAGAAGTGAAGCATACAAGCCGGGGGTAGTAACATGGGCCAAGAATTCTAGTGCTTGGGAGATAAAGGCTGGGGGATCAGGAGTTCAAGGTCATCCTCAGCCATATAATGAATTTGAGGCTAGGGTGGGTTATAAAAGACCCTATTTCAAAAATAAAAATATGAAAAAGGAGATAAAAGAAAAAGAGGAGGGTTTCCTGAAAGTGAAAGGTGCTGGGTAAAAATCTGAAGGTCAGGTGAGGTCAGACACATTCAGTGTAGTATCAATGGCCACCAACTAGAAAACTCAATCAGTGGAGCATGCCCCTCACGTCAGTACTCAAGAGGCTGAGGCAGGAGGCTTTTTAGTTCAAGGCTGTGGTGGTTTGACTGATAATGCCCCTCAGAGGCTCACCTGGAGTGGCACTATTCAGAGGTGTGGCCTTGTTGGAGGAAGCAGGTCACTGGGGGGAGGGCTTTGAAGTTTCCGATGCTTGAGCCAGGCTCAGTCTCTCTCTCTCTCCCTGCTGCCTTCAGATCCAGACTCTCCGCTACCCCGGCAGCACCACGTCTGCCTGCACGCCGCCATGCTTCTCGCCATGACCACCATGGACTAAACCTCGGAAATGTAAGCCAACCCCAGTTAAATGTTTTGAGAGTTGCCGTGGTCATGGTGTCTCTTCACAGCAATGGAACACTAAAACAAAGGCCATTTTAGGCTATGCAAACTGTCTCAAAGAAACAAAGCAGGGGCTGAAGATTGGTCTCCATGGTAGAGTACTTGGCAGAGCATGTGCAAAGTTCCAAGTTTCATCCCTACAACTATTCCTCTCCCCTCAAAGGATCAATTCACTGCAAAAATCTTATTTTTGCTATGATGCTCCATCCCTGAAGCCTTCATCTGGATTTTCAGGACTGTATAACAGCTGCTTCTGTGCCAGTGTTGTCTAGATAGAATGCCAGCCAGGAGCTTGGAACACAGGAGGGACTGGATGGATTAATGGTGTACTTAAGAGTCATGATGACTATGGAAAAATACTTTTTAAAATGAAGCCAGAGGCAAATAGTCTTAGGAAACCTGAAAGCATGGCTAGTTCAGACGGTAGAGAGTTTGTTTAGCATGCAGCATGCAGGGGACCCTAAATTTGATCACCAGCATCACAAACACCATGTGTGGTGGCACACACACACACTTGGGAGCTGGAGGCAGGATCAGAAGTTCAAGATCATTCTTGGTTACGTAGTAAGTTGGTGACCAGCATGGGGTCCGCTCAGATCCTGTCTTAAAAAAGAAAACGAAAGCCTAGCACAATGGTACACTGTAGTCTTAGCACTTGTGTGGCAGAGGCAGAAGGATTGACAGATTGAGGCCACCCTGGACTACATAACAAGACACTGTTTCAAGAAAAGGAAAGAAAAGAAAATGACAGTTTCAGAACAATTATGGGACTTCTGCCTACGACAACCACCTTACAACCTTACCATTCCATTTCTAAGTATTTTCTCACTTTTTAAGGGCTATCATCTTCCAATAGCTCATGATTCTCTTCATGCCTGCCAAGCACGTGGCCAGTTGGCTTGAGATAGCCCAGAGCTATTAACATTTTGTACCCAAAGACCAGAGCAAGAGGTAGAGCTGGGAGGTTGAACTGTAATTGAGGGTGGTACGCATAAAGACCGAAGCCAGACATGTCCTCTAATCCTCATGCTCAGGAGGCTGAAGGAGTATGGTTGTCCTAAGTTTGGGGCAGCCTGGGCTACTTAGTAAGACTTCATATCAAGAAAACAAATGAACAAAAGTATAGTGGCTGCAGAGGTGTGTGTGTTGAATGTATGTGTTCATGTGAGTGCGTGTACAAGTGCATGCCTGAGCTAAATGTGGGTATCAGATGTCTTCAGTTGCTTTCAGTTTCTTTTGTTTTTTGTTTTTCCTTGAGAGATGGACTGGCTGTCTACTGAGCTCTGGGGATCTGCCTGTTGACTTCCTCCCTCCCAGTGCTGGGGTTACCAATGCATCCAGATTTTGCGTGGATGCTGGGGATCTGAACTCAGGTCCTCAGTCTTTTGTGGTGGACACTTTACACACTGAGCCACCTCCCCAAACCTTGAAGAGGCTTTGATTAGGGTACCCTGGTGTTCCAAAAAGCATGGAGCAAAATGGAAATGGAAGGGAGCCTGCATGGCGGTACACATCAACAGTCTCAGTTACTGAGGAGGCTGAGGCAGGAGTATCACTTGAGCTCCGGAGTTTGAAGCCAGCATGGACAACGTAGTGACAGCCAGACTCAAAAAAAAAAAAAAAATCCAGTACTGAAAACATACAAAAAGGAAGGTGTAGCTGAAAGGGACCTCCCATGTGCATGATCCAAAGTCAAGTCAACAGGTGAAATGTTTACAGATAGGAACCAGGAAGCCCTATGGTGCGCCACCAGCTACGAGGTCCAATGACACATATGGTTTCTGAGTGACTATTTCTGCTTCTTGTTTGAGAAACATTAAGCCAGGTCCACGTTGATGGAATCAGGCCTGTCTGCTCTCGACTGACTTTCCCAGGTTTTAGTTTATTGACTAAAAGTATGAAATTCTACCATCATTGGCTTCCCTTCTGTTGAACTTTGAGGAACACAATGCCGAGCTGCTGTTTAACTTGGCTTTGTTCATCCTGGCTCTTGCTGAAGCAACTGGACCACTTGGCTCAGAATCCAAGGAGCTGTAGCCTGCTGGATTCTGGCACTGCCCCCACCCCCACCCCCAACCCCTGCAAGCTGGGTCCTGCCCAGTCTGGTTTGTAAATAGTTCTTGGCACATACCCTAGAGGAGAACACAGCCACTAACAATAGCAACTCTCTTTTTAGCTTGAATCTCATAGTACTTGGGGCTGTGAGCTTGTAAAAACCAAAAATAACCTAAGTGATTACACTGGGTTACCCTAACAGTCTCTTCCCACTATTGCCAGCATCACGTGTTATTCCGGCAGATGTTCAGCCACTGCTGGTGGAGAGAACCAGGTCTCAGCTAGACCCAGATTTAAGACCTAGCTAGGCTGTTTAATTTTATTACATCAGGCCAGGCACTAATCTGAGCCTGTTGGGAATTGAATGAGTGGACATATAAATAAGTGCTTAGGAGCCTACAAAGCACACTACATAGTTAAGCCATCCACGTCAGGAAATAAGAACAATAGGAAAGGTCTGGGAAATGACGTTAAGTCTCCAAGAAGCACTTGAATCGGTATGAAGGGAGATGGGGGCTGTTCTCTGTTCAACACGTTCAACACATGTGTGATCACAGAAGACAACTAGAACTATAATTTATTTCAGTCTAAAGACTGTCTTTCCTTTTGTTCATGGTGAATTTAGAAATAAGGACTGAGCGGAACTTTTTACATCAAAAAGTAGCAGAGCAGGTGAACTAGCTATTAGGTACAGGAAAGACCGCCATTGCTCACACATCCATTAGACTAGCTTTCTTTTTTTCCAATGAAGGTAAGCTGTTTTTACCACCTAGAATTTTTATTTTATTCTTTTAAGTCCTGCCACTGCTTCTTCCTCCTCCTCTCCCCCATCCCTCTTTTTTTTTGAGACAGGGTTTCTCTGTGTAGCTTTGGAGCCTGTCCTGGATCTCACTCTGTAGCCCGGGCTGGCCTCGAACTCAGAGATCCGCCTGCCTCTGCCTCCCGAGTGCTGGGATTAAAGGCATGCGCCACCACCGCCCGGCCCCCCTCCCTCTTTTAAGGCACGATCTTGAGTAGCCCAGGCTGGCCTCTAACTTGCTATGGAGCCAAAGGGAAACTTAAACGCTTGATCCTCTTGTGTCCATCTCCTTAGTGGTGGGATTTACAAGTGTGTGTCACCACGCCTGGGGTAAAGGTGCGCTACCTGCTTATATGTCATGGTGCTTTCCATCTCTAGCCCCTGGCACCCTTTGCTGTCTCCATGATGGTCCTACACTACATGATGGTCTTCCTCATGTTCTTAATCACATGTTAACCTTTCTTTTTTTTTTTAATCTAGTAGGTCCTCACGCTTGCTAGCAAGAATGAATTTGTAAGTACTTCACAAAGAGCCCAATGGGTTGTGTCTTCCTTTCAGAAATTAAACCAACTGTAGGGCAGCTTCTCAACTTCACTGTGACACCTCCTAAAACCCTTTATGGTGAGGCTGCGATTGAGCTTTGTCAATGGAGGAGTTAGGTCGGTCTATTGCCTCCTGAGCTACACCAGCCTCCCCCTCCCCATTTCATTTGTAATGATCTCATGACTAGCGACTGGCAGGAAGATTATTTTCAGATTGTTGCCTCCATTTCTCTACCGTGGCCTTCACTTATGCATGGTGGGGTACTCCTTAACTGAGAGTTCTGTACTGTGTGTTTTCCCTTCCTTCATATCTTTCCATCTGGGTTTTAGCACAACCCTGGGAAAACCCCTAACGATGTTGCTTTTGCTCTGCAAAGTCAAGGGAAGAGAGCTCCCTACTGGGCATTTTGTTGTTTCCACAATGGCTCACTAGTAGTCTCGTTCTGCCCTCCGTGAACTTCTGGAAGTTTCTGCCAGCTCATTGGAAGTACTCTCCAAAGACACACTGAAGGGTGTTGGCAATGCCCACTACCATCACCCTAACACCACTGAGGACATACTGGTAGTTCCGTCATGGATATGTTGGCTCCTCAAGATTGTGTTGGTTGCTCTTGATGTTGGTATGTCCTAGACCCAAGTCTATGTCCTGGTCTACAGCCTTGTTTGTAAGTATATTGGATTCCTCTTATACGATGCTCCTGGAAGGTTTCTGATACTGACAATATGCTGATCTTTTCCACTGAGCTTCTGTGCTGGGTCTGGGAGATATTAGAGATACAAGAGCATCTTTTCCTTGGGAGCAGGGGACTATCAGTAGACTGATTCGAGGTTATCAATTCTAGGTCCCATTTCATATAGGAACATCCTCTATAGAGAGAGGCCTTGTCAATAGTACAGTTAGTGTTGTGTGAACATTTTTAGAAGTAAGAAGGGCACCATTACATGCCCAGTAGACACCCTCCTCTACCTTTACTTTGTACACCTGTTAGTATTTCTGCAGAGGATTCCTAGAACTGGGATTATTGAGTCAAAGTAGGTACAATGTACAAATGTCAACAACAGTAAACGGGTTATATGCATGGGTCTCTGTAGATATTATAGTGACTTACACAAAAATTCAAGTATAGGACTCAAGCAAAGAAAAAAAATCCAGTTCAAACAAAGGGTCAATTTCTTAATAGCTAAGGATCCCTCACAGTGAGTCAATCTGTGTAGTGTAAAAGCAATATTGTGCGTGAGACTAGAGTGTCTACGATCTAAAGGATCTCTGGAACTGAGGCTGGTGGTACACTCTGGAAAGCATCAGGAACCCTTCTAACTCAGCAAGCCCCTGGGGAATGAACCACTCAGGGCTGGACTTTGTCACATAGACTGCATTTCCCTGGGGAACTGACAGCACTGGGGGCTTTGTAAGACCAGCTCTTTCAAAAATCTCTAGCCCCATGCAGCAAATGAGACTTACTGATTTGTTCAGTAACAGGTATGTCCACTATGTTCACAGCTAGAATGGTCCAGGGACTTTGGTAACCTTCCGTTTGTAGCCTGAGAATGAACGGGCATTTTCTGTAGATGACCAAAGGACATACTTCATGAGATGCAATCTGGACCGCTCTAAGGTCTTTGCAACTTGCAGTTCTGGCCACTCAAAGCATGTTCTCAGAGCCTGTGATGGGACTGGTGGACATGATGTTCATGGCCAAGGTTTGGATACCTTTTTTCCCTGTGATGTAAAGGTGCTTGCAAACATACACCCTTGAATGGACCACATGCTCCTTCCTTGTCCAGCTGCTGAAGTTTGTTTCAGAGTTATTGAGCACGTTCACTGGGCAGCTGACCATTGTGAATGTTGCTGTGATTCAGTACTCTTGACTATTATCTATTTTAACAAGGTCTGCTTTTCAGTTTTATCATTTTGAGAGAATCTGAAATACTTTACTATGCCATGGTTGTAGTTTCTGCTCTGTTGATGTGATAAAATACCTTGACCACAAGCAATGTCAGCGAGAAAGGTTTATTTGGTTTACAATTCCAGGTTGCAGTCCATCATTGAGAGAAGATGAGTCACGAACTTGAAGTCGTCTGTTTGCTATTCCATACAGTTCATTCATGCAGTTCTTTGATTTCTCTTTACAGCATTTGGTACTGTAAAATCCCCAGATAAGCCCTGTTTCCTTCATCCAACTGTGTCTTGGTTATTCTCCCTCTCAGCTCCTCTCTATCCCCCTTTCCCATAGCTACATGTCAGTAGATTCTGGGACAGAAGAAACTCAGCACAGTGATTTGGTACATAGTTGTTGAAGAACCGTTATCATTGGCTCTTTGCAATCCTTGTTGTTTGAGTATTAGTTTGTGAGCAACTCTTGAGTCTAAGCCTGGGGTCACTTGTCTCTGTCAGTCCCCAAGGTGGAGTGGAGGATGGGGACATCTGCTTTTACTCACAGTACCCAAGAGGCTGAGGTACAAGGACTGACACGTGTTTAAGTTACACACAGACTCTTTCTCAGAAGGTAAAGGTGTGGAGACCTCCTCTAGGGCGACCTGGAGCATGACAAAAACTTGGCTCAAATCTGCTTCTTGAAAAAGTCAACAGTGGGCACAGACACGGGAAAGGATGGGGTGGAGGTGACAAGAGAGGGTCTGAGAAAGCCTGCCGGAAGGAAGCAAAGGAGACCAACTGCACAAAAGAGACCATATTAACTACTATCCAGACACCCTACCCCAGCTCCTCACGTGACGCAGGGGCAGAGGTCAAGCCGCCTAAACCTCAGACTCTCGCGTGAGGAGCTGGGGCCCACGTCACCAGTTAGCGGATGCCC
>CABHPH010000717.1:0-40005 GCA_902168325.1 Peromyscus nudipes
GCCAGATTTACCATAAATTTCAGGGAGCTTAGGTTATTTTTTTAATTTTTTTTCTTTTTAAACATTTATTGACTGTGTGTGTGTGTGCGCGCGCGCGCGCGCATGCTCACATTTAGAGGTCAGAAGATAACTTTCAAGAGTGGGTTCTCCTGTCCACCATATGGGTTCCAGGGATCAAATTCAAGTGGTCAGACTTGACAAAAGTGCTCTCTCCTGCCAAGCCATCTTACTGGCCTCTGATGGTTAATCTTTGTGATCAACTTGACAGGATTTAGAATCAGCTTGGAAATATAAACCTGTGAGTGTCGGTAAGGTATTTCCTGAGAAGTTTAGCTGAGGAGGGAAGGTTCATTTTGAAATGTGGGTAGCACCATTCCGTGGGCTGAATAAAAAGGGGAAAGTGAGCTCAGCCAGAACATCCATCCATCTCTACCTGCTGACTGCAGATGCCATGGGACTGGCTGCCTTCTTGCACATGATGTTGCCACCGTGATGGACTGTACTCTTAAACTATTAGACAAAAATAAATTCCTCCTCCCAAAAATTGGTTCTTGTTAAGTATTTGGTCTTAGCAGCAAGGTGAGTAACTAATACAGGACTGAAGCTGCGTTGCAGGGACTTTCAAAAGAGGGAATAAAGAGGGAAAGGAACATGCCTCCTCGTTTGTTCTTTATCATTTTGGTGGCTTATGCCTGTCATCCCAGCACTTGGGAGGTAGAAGCAGAAGGATCAGGGCTCATTGTCATGTTCTCCTGTGTAGCAAGTTTAAGGCCATCCTCGACTGCATTAGTCCATGTCTGGAAGAAAAGATGGTTATGGGAAGATGGCTTCGTTAGTAAAGTGCTTGCTGTGCAGTCATGGGGGCCTGAGTTTGGATCCCCAGCATCAATGTAGAAAGCTGGGTGTAGTTACACGTGTCTCTAATTTTAGTAGTTGGAAGGTGGAAGTGGATTGATCCCTGGAATCTTTCTAGCTAGCCAGCCTAGCCATTGATGTGCTTCAGGCTCAGCGGGGAATCCTATCTTAAAATATGAGGTAGACTGAAGAAGACACCTGACATGTGTCCTGCCTCCACATATGGATGTATGTACTCATGAAAATGTACACATACATATACCACACAAACCCATCACACACAAGTGAGTTAATTATTGAAAAGCCAGAGAAGAAGAAGATGGTAGCAGTCCAATGCTTTTAGGGTTCTGAACCTTAGAAATGGTCTTTTTCTACACTGGCTAGGTTTTTTTTTTTGTCAGTTTGACACAAGCTAGAGTCATCTGGGAAGAGGGAACCTCCATTGGGAAAATGCTCTATCAGATTGGTTTTTAAGAAAGTCTGTGAGGCATTTTCTTGATTAATGACTGATGTGGGAGGGTCCAGCCCACTGCAGATGCCACCCTGAGGCAGGTGTTCCTGAGTTGTATAAGAAAGCAGGCTGGCCGGGCCGTGGTACCACACGCATTTAATCCCAGCACTCGGGAGGCAGAGGCAGGCGGATCTGTGTGAGTTCGAGGCCAGCCTGGTTTACAGAGCAAGATCCACGACAGGCACCAAAACTACACAGAGAAACCCTGTCTCGAAAAAACAAAAACAAGCAAACAAACAAAAAACAAAAAGAAGGAAAGGAAAAAAACAGCCTTGGCATGTAGCTCAGTACTCAGTACTCTGTGTGGGTCTCAATATCACACAAATTTGTTGTAATTCTATTACCTGTGCTTTTGAACTGGAGGCAAGAGGAGTTGATTGCCAGTCTCAACTACATAACAAGTTTGAAGTTAATGTTAATCCCAAAGATGCAAGGAGAAAGGCCACCAACCAAAGTCATCATGGCCAAATTAATTAAAACAAGCAATTAATTAAAGCAGGCTTTTTTATTTGTATAACATGGGCTGCCTCCCCCTAAGGTGGGTTTCCAGAGGTCAACATTGGGTGTGAGGAAGACAAGGTTTTTATAGCTCAGGGTTAGGGGGTTTCCAAATGGGGAATTTGGCTGGCAAAATAGGCAGGGTTCAGGAGCAGAACGTAAGTTAGTCATAATGACCCCCTGAAACAAAGGTGTGATTGCAAGGTGGTCCTAACAAGGTAGTCATAACAACAAGTATTAATAACAACCTTTTGAAACAAAGGTAGGGTTACAAGATGGTTATAAAAACTTTTTGAGGGGCTGGAGAGATGGCTCAGCGGTTAAGAGCACTGGCTGCTCTTCCAGAGGTCCTGAGTTCAATTCCCAGCAACCACGTGGTGGCTCACAACCATCTATAATGGGATCAGACGCCCTCTTGTCTCTGATGCTCTCTTCTGTCATGCAGATACTACATGCAGGTAGAGCATTCAGATATATAGATAAATAAATCTTTAAAAAAAATTTTTTTTGAAACAAAGACATGGTTACCATTTCCTGGACCAGGCAGTACAGAATCATTTGTAGTTAAGGTTACAAGTGGGGCATAGTCCAATTCTTGAGAAATAGGTTTAATCATAAACAGGATGAGCCTAGTTTGTCTTTACTATATAAAAAAAAATAGCTTAGCTGGGCAGTCCCAGCATTCAAGAGGCAGAGGCAGGCAGATTTCAGCAAGGGATCTAACAAAGGGAGTTCTAGGACAGCCAGGCTACATGGAAAACCCTGTCTCAAAAAACAACAACAACAAAACCCAACCAAATAAAAAAAGATGGCTTTTAACCCTAAGATGGAGGCAGGCTGGTTCATCACTAACCTGGACTACAGGAGCATCCATCTCAAAACAACAAACAGGACAAAATCCACTCCGTGCTGGGAGCACAGCAGCAGAGCAGAGATGCTAGTGGCTTTAAAATGAAATGCAGTAGAGGGCTAGACCATCTGTATGCGGTAAGAACAGAAGGTGTCAGTTGACAAAACAAATGCACTGATAAAGGAGAGGAAGGCAGAACTTGCTCTATCCAGCTTTATCTGAGTGTTTGTGAGTGTCATTTTATCCTGAGTGTCTCATTAAGGGGAAAATGTTGAGTAAGTGTACTGATGACTTTCGTTGTGGTAAGCCAAAAACACACTTTGTACTTGTGTCTGATGCTCTGATAGGAAAGACTAAATAAATTACCTCAGATACAAAAGCTACCCATGGAGGCTGATACAGGTGTGCTACCCTGGGCTCATCTGCCAAAAGCAGCCTTGCCTTGGTGATCAACTTGGAACTATGCTCTGAAAGAAGCAAAGTTGACAAGTGGTTATGTTCTTTGAAACCAGAAGGTGGGGCGAGGAATATTGCTGAGTGGTAGAGGGCCTGGCAAGTATGAGGCCCTAAGTTTAATTCCCAGCACTGGAAAAAAAAATAAGTACATGTTAAAACCATTGAAGGTAGGTTTTTTTTTTTTTTTTTTTTTTTACATAAAAAAGATTCAAATCAAACAGATGTGTCTTATTTTTCCATTTACATGAATGGGCACTTCAGTTTTAGATAGTACATGGAATGATGCCTGTGCGGGACCATCCTGTACCTTGTAAGATGGCTTTGGTCGGCATCTCTGGCCAGCAGCACTCCTCAGCCTGGGTCATTCTTATAACCAGAAAACTCTCCTGAAAACTTTGAGCACACCTCCCAAATGAGTTGTTAGAATCTCTGGAAAATGACTGCTTTGACTCTATTTTGTTTGCTTTTAATGTTGCTATACCAGCTTACTGTTTGTTTATTGTACACTCATTGTGACCTTTTGACTGGAAGTCCAAGCAGTCTTATTTACTTATTTTGATTTTCCGAGACAGTATCTCTATATGTAGCCCTGGCTATACTGGAACTTGCTTTGTAGACGAGGCTACCCTCGAACTCACAGAGATCTGCCTGCCTCTCCCTCCCAAGTGCTGGGATTAAAGGCGTGTGCCACTATGTCTGCCTTCAGATTATTTTATTTCCAGCAAATAATTTTTGTGTGTGTAGTCAACAGCTAATAAATGTTAATTTAAATTTAAGATAATTTTTCATATGCTGTTAACAGTTGAACTATTGAACTCCCTGTCTCTTATGCCCATGTACTGGGGATCAAACTCAAGGCCTGAGCTTGCTTAGCATGTAGCTCTACCACTGAGTGATGCTCCTGGCTCCACACTTGAAGAGTTTTCTTTGTACATTGTTTTTAAATATGGTTAAAATGTCAACATAAGTGAAAAATATTCAAAAACATTATAGTTGAACCAAAGTTTCTCTTCTATTAACTGTCCTTGTTTTTAAGTGAATAATATTCAAAAACATTACAGTTGAACTAAAGTTTCTCTTCTATTAACTGTCCTTCTTTTTACATTTATTTATTTGTGTGTGTGTGGGGGGATGCACTCTGTCCATACATGGTGCACATGTAGAAGTCAGAGGACAATTCAAGAAAGTCATTGCTCTCCTTCCACCATGAGAGTCCGAAGGAACAAACTTAGATGTCAGCTTGGTAGCAAGTGCTTTTAACTGCTAAGCCATCTCAGCAGCACATAACTGTCACTTTATTTGCTTGTCAGTGAGTTCGAGGCCAGCCTGGTCTACAAAGTGAGTTCCGGGACAGCCAAACTGTTACACCAAGAAACCATGCCTCCAAAAAAAAAGATGTTGACAATGTTCAGTTGGTTGTTGGTTGCGTAGCCATCACCAGTATCTAATTTTACATTATTTTATTTTTATTCTTTTAATTTAAAAAATTTTATTTATTTTACACACTGGCCACAGTTTCCTCTTCCTCCTCTCCTCCCAGCCCTACCCCCGAGATTAGATTAATTTAAATAGTCTCCATGTCCTCCTGTACTTCTCCTTTTCCCCTCAGACCCAAGCAATCACTAACCTACTTGCTGCTGAAGTTAATGAGAAGAACATTATATATATATAATATAGAAAGAACACATGATACTTGGTGGCATATGTCTATAATCCCAGCACTTGGGAGGCAGAGCCAGGCGGATCTCTGTGAGTTTGAGGCCAGCCTGGTCTACAGAGTGAGATCCAGGACAGGTACCAAAACAACACAGAGAAACCTGTCTCGAAAAACCAAAAAGAGAGAGAAAAAAAAAAAAAAAAAAAGAAAGGAAGGAAGAAAAGAAAAACAAACAAAAAAATGATAGTACAAATCTCAGGAGTAACAGTTTTCAGATGGTGGGAGGGGAACGTGGCAGTAGATGGAAAGCCCCACTAAAACACAGATGCTTTCTGTAAATAGTGCTGGAAAAATACTGCCAGTGAGATCTTTGTATATAAAGATCTCTTTTAACTTATCCACACAGGATCTAGAAAGGGAAGCCACTTCCCTTTCATCAATCACGGGATACATGACAACAGGCTCAGTGATGCACTGAGAAGAGAGCTGCCTTCCAAATCTCTAGGAGGATCTAGATGAGGGGAAAGTCTGCCAGTGTTTTGCCTCGTTTGTTGACTATGGCTACTGTAGCTTTCCAGCTCTTCTCTTCTGCTGTGGCCACTGTGAACCATCATTGCTTTAAGTACAAGATAAGCTGTGCTGTGTCCTATATTAATGAATAGGTGAAGCAGTTATTGTTATTCCATTGAGCCTTTAGAGGGTGAAGACTAAAGGAGATGTAAAGTAAAACTCCTGAAGTTCACAGAACGACAATAGCTTTGCGTTGCAAGTCCCTGCTGTACCAGTTCTGAAATTAAATTTAAAAATTTACATTTATTGATAGTGTGTGTGTGTGTGTGTGTGTGTGCACAACTTGTGGGAACATGTGCTTTCCTTCCTCCGTGTGGGTCCTAGGAATCGAATTCAGACCATCAAGTTTGGCATTAAGCATCTTTACCCACTGAGCCACCACATTGGCCCAGAATTAATTTATTCTTTTATTTATTTTTTTTAAAGATTTTGTTTTAACTTATGTGCATCTGTGTCTGTGTATGGGTATGTACATGTGAGTGCAGGTGCTTATGGAGGCCAGAGACATCAGATCCCCCTGATGGTTGTGAGCCACCCAACATAGAACCTGCAAACTGAACTCTACCTCGGCCTCCCTAGTGCTGGGACTAAAGGTGTGCACTACCACTCCTGGTCTAGTATGACAGTTTTTTAAATAAAACCTCTGAAGTGTATGCTTTGAAATGAGGAAATAATTTCCATGAATAAAATGAAATAAATTCTGTAGTGGGCATCTGCTCCTAGGAATAGACTTTTCATTGTATGTATGGATAATATTGTGAGTGGTATGACCTGTGTTTATTGTGTCCAACTTTAGTATTTACATTATTATCAAGTGTTCTGGGTTGTGTTACTACAATATATGCTCTAAAAGATTCACTGACCTCTTTTTATGTTTAACTTCTCTCTCTGACCCCTACCCTGTGTGTGTGTGTGTGTGTGTATGTGTGTATGCGTATGCATGGATGCTCATGTGTCCAATGCACTAGGGTTAAACACAGGGCTTTGTGCATGATGAGTGCAATACTCTACCCTTGAGCCATGCCCAGCCCCGTTTTTTTTCCCCTTAAAGATACATTTTTTATGGTGCTTAGTGTAAGCTGAAAGTATATCATTTTCATGCCTTATAAAGTGTCTTATAAAGACAGTTTTATAGCTCATTGTTACGTAAGGCCCTAAACTTCTCATATAACTGAGGATGAACTGAACACCTTATACTCCTACCTCCACCTCTAGGTGGGATTATAGGCACCGGCCATCACACCCAGCAACGGTCTGATTAGGCAGAGCCCTGCTATGTATCTCTGGATGGCCAGGAACTCACTCTGTAGCTTGCCTAACTGTAGCTTCACACAACCTCCTGACTCAGCCTGCAAGTGCTGGGATTATAGGCAGGAGCCACCACACCTGGATAATGAGTCCTTTTTTTAGGCTACTTCCTTAAGGCCAACATTAGTGACTTACAATACTAGAAGGAAACAATCCATTCTGTATATTTTTATGTGTGGAGGGAGGGAAGAAATATGAGTAAGCCTTACGTAGCAATGAGCTATAAAACTGTCTTTATAAGACACTTTATAAGGCATGAAAATGATATATATTATATTTCTGACCAGCTCAGTGTGGAATAATTTTGGTCTTAGATGAAATAAATTCATCTTTATTAGTGGAGTGAGACAAATGTAATTTTTTTTTTTGAGACAATATCTCACATAGCTCAAGCTGGCCATGTATTCACATTTCTGCATCAGCATCCAGAATGCAATATTTATTTCATCTAAACTGGTACTAAAACATCCTGGCGTGTTCTACATGTAGAGACTCTTGACATTCTTACTCTAACTTTCTAGGTGCGACACAGAGCTTCTGGCCAAGTGATGGCTCTCAAGATGAACACGCTGAGCAGTAACCGGGCAAACCTGCTGAAAGAGATACAGCTCATGAATAGACTCTCCCATCCCAACATCCTCAGGTAATGGATTTTCCGTCTCCCCAGGATCGGTAAGAGACATCATTGGAGGCGTGCTCCAGTAGTACTTTATCTTGAGGAATCCATCTTGCTGGGGTTTAGCTAGACTCTAGGTCTTTTTCTCCCCATTACAACTTAATGTCCTGTAATGAACAAGTATTTAATAAGGCAACTTCTTCTGTCAAGTTGCTTTATTCTCACAAGAACATTAGTACTAGCTCATTAGAATAACTGTTTCCTACTGTGATTAGTAATTTGTCAGAGATAAAAGACTGGTCTCTATGTAGTTATTTAATTTTCTTAATTGCTTTATGAAGAGTTGTAATTAAATCATCGAATAAAAATAACAGCAAAATAATGGCATGAAACTATCCACCTTAAACCATGAGTACTCACTTAGGAGACGTAGTTTGCTGTTGAGAATTGTTTTTACATTTGAAAGGCTTGGGAAGCCAGATGACACGGTGGGTAAAGGTGCCTGACCCAAGCCTGATGACCTAAGTTGGGCCCCTGGGTCCCACATGGCAGAAGAAGAAAATACAATATTGACTCTTATTTTTAGCTAGACTTTCACTGACCTCTTTCCATACTTAAGATGTAGCACCTGTCTCTCTTTCCTCTCCCTCTCCACACACACATACACACATACACACATGCACACATGCATTCGTGAAATAAATGTAATTAAATTTTTTTTTAAAGATTTTATTTTACTGGCTGGAGGTAGCTCAGCAATTAAGAGCACTGGCTGCTATTGCAGAGGATAAGGGTTCCATTCCTAGCCCACAGCTATTGGTAAACTCCAGTTCCAGAGGCTCTAACACCCTCTTCTGGCCTTTGTAGGTACCAGGCATATATGTGGTGCAAGTACATATACACAGACAAAATAGTTATACACCTGAAATAAAAATAAATAAAATCTCTTTTTAAAAGGCCGAATATCCTTTTTAGTAATAAATATCTGAATATTTCTCACTTTAATCATCTTGATATATTAGTGAGGTAAGTGTGCTTCCAAATGAAATTGCACAGGCAATATAATTTAATATATTTAAGTAGGATTTATTTATAAGATGCTTGTAATGTCAGAAGTGCTCAGGCTGGCCTCAAGATCCTATTGACCCTCAGGACCTGGAGTTACAAGTGTGTGTCACCACAAACAGCTTATGTAAGACATTTCCTCCCTTCCCCCACACTTGATAGGGTCTCTGTAGAGCCGACTGGCCTTGAACTCATTACATAGCTGAAACTGACCTTGAACTCCTGATCCTCATGCTTTTCCATCCAAGTGCTAGAATTCCAGGCATGAACCACCACATCTGGCTGAGTATGAGTCTTTTGCCTCCAGGTATGTATGTCAGTGCCTGCGTAAGTCAGAAGTTGTGGAACTGGAGTTACAGTATGAGCTTGGAATTGAACCCAGATTCTCTTCAAGAGCAGCAATCTTAATCACTGAGCCATCTCTTTAGCCCCTAAAGAAAGGTTTTCCTGAGCTGGGCATAGTGGTGCACACCTTTGATCCCAGCAGAGGCAGAGGCAGAGGCAGGTGGATCTCTGAGTTCTAAGACAACCTGGTCTACACAGTTCTAGGATAGCCAGGGCTGCATAGTGGGACCTTGACTTCAAAAACAAAACAAAATAAAATTAAACAAACAAAAAGAAACTTCCTGTGAAAGAAGGGAAGGAGGGAAGAAAATGACTGAGTTAGTGATTTGGAAAGTCTGTGTGGGAAAGAAGGCTGTGGAAGACCTACTGGAGGGCAGGCATCTGATCCCCTGGCATACCTGTTCATCTCTGCCAGAGCTGCTGCATGCCCAGCAGAGAGGGTGTGCTGAACTATTGGAGTCGTTCTGTTTTCTTTCTCCTTTTCTTGACCCTAACCTTCTTACTAGAGTTTTTCCTTTTATCATCTTCCCTACAAAGATTTCCATTTAGAAGGAAAAGAATAGCAGGATGTGGTGGCACACACTTATCATCCCAGCAATGGGTGGGTAAATAAATAAACAAATGAAAATGAGTGGACTGGGTAAGGCATTGGGTTGGTGGGTATATACATTTTGTTTGTATGTATATTTTTATATATAGGTATAGTTAAGATTGGTGGGTTTTAATAGCAGTTGTTCTAAGTTATCAGTTAAATAAACAATGAAGTACTTTGTTGAGCTTAGAGGAATTGATAGTTTGGGCTTCTTGTGAATAGAGTTGTTTATGCCAGGAAGTCTTGTGCTCAGGATCTGTAACCCAATTCCACATCCTGCTAATTTCCATTCCCCAATGGCCTTTCTAAGGACCTGGCCAGCATTTGTTCTCATGTCTCTTTGTTATTCTTCATGCTATGAGGAATTTAATATGTCTCTTGGAATCCTCATACACATTCTACCACTTAATTTTTTTATTTTTATGGTTTGGTTTTTTTGAGACAGGGTTTCTCTGTGTAGCCCTGGCTGTCCTAGAACTCACTCTGTAGACCATGCTGGCCTCAAACTCAGATATCTTCCTGCCTCTGCCTTCCAAGTGCTGGGATCAAAGGCATGCACCACCACCACCTGGCTATACCACTTACCTTTTTCTTTTTATTAAATTTGACTACTATTGTGTATTTATATGATGTATGTGGGTGGGGTGGGGTGTATATATGCTCATGTATGGAGATCAGAGGACAACTTTGTAGAAATAGTTTTCTTCTTCGATGTTTTCATGGGTTCCAGAGATTGAACTCAGGTCATCATTCCCAGTTTTCTGCAGTACTGGGCATAGAATCCTGGGTTTCATCCATGCATGTCTATAGGTATAAATTATCTATCTCCCATACCTTCTTTTAAAACAATTTTTACATTTATTAATTTTGTGTGTGGATTTATATGTATGTGAGTGCCCATGTGACACGCTCATGTGTGGAGGTCACAGGACAACTTGCAGGAGTTGGCTCTGTCCTTTCACATGAGGGTTGCAGTGACTCATCTCAGGTCATCAGTGTTTGCTGCAAGCACCCTTACCCGCTAAACTACCTTGCTGCACCCCACCTCTGCTTTTGAGACAGGATCTTGATATGTAGCCAGGCTAGCCTCAAATTTGCAATCCTCCTGCCTCAGCCTTCCACTGAGTTCTTAATTACAGGTATGATCTCACCATACTCAGACTGATCTACTACAAGTTTTTTGTTCTGTTTTTGGTGCTGTTAATTGAAAGTAGGACCTCACTGAAGTATTATGTCCCCAGTCCCTGACTGCTAGTGTTTGTTCAAAGTTTCCTCATCTCCAGCTGGGCATGGTGATATATGCCTATATTCAAGATAGAGGCACAATGATCAAGAGTACAAGTTCAGCTTTGCAGCAAAATAAAATTGTATTTGTTATAATGGAGAATGTGATTTCCACTTATTCAAGTATTTACTTGGAACTACCTAGGTCAGCTGTGGAACAGATTATCTATTGTTGAGTACAAAGGAAGCAGGAACCCATTTTCTCCCAGTCCCTTTAAGGAAGCAAACTATGCATGTAAGAAATAGATGAGAGCGGCGGTGGTGGTGGTGCACGCCTTTAATCCCAGCACTCAAGAGGCAAAGGCAGGCGGATCTCTAGGAGTTCAAGGCCAGCCTGGTCTACATAGCAAGTTCAGGACGGCTAGGGCTACACAGGGAAACCCTGTCTCGAAAAAACCAGAAGAACAAAAGCAACAACAAAAAGAAAAGAAATAGATGATGCTGAAGTGTAGCTCAGTGGCAGAATGCTTGCCTATGGGTTCAAACACTAGCACAGAGGAGAAGGAAGCGGGCAGGGTGGGGGAAAGACTAAGAAAGATTAGTATCAGCTAGTGCCTTGAGGATTGTTGTTATTAAAATAGCCGTCTTTCCAGTTAGCCAACCTGAAAAATCCCAGTCATCTTCAGTATTCCTTCGTTCCTTGGCTTGACCCTGAATCTTGAAGACATGTGCATCTGTTCCTTTTGTTATACTTCAACCTTCACTTTTATCTGGTGTGAACATTATTTTCCCTCCTTGTCCTCGGTTTTCACTCTTCCTGATAAATAGCTGAGTAGTCTTAGCCCCTCTTCCTTTTCTTGTGCTGGGGATGGAATGTAGAGCCTCTTGTTATATCCCCAGTTACCATAGTTTATTCCTTAAAGAGTTTTTGATGACTCAATATTGATTTTAGACATGAATCAGAAATCCTTTAGACAAATCTGATGTTTTTTCTGATTATCTTCTGTTCTTTATTCTTTCTCCCTAATGTATTTAACACAGCTAACATCAACATCCTAACTGTTACCTAGGGCATATTATCCAATCTCTGGACTTTGGTTTTATTGTCAAAGGAAGGATTGGGAATACATCAGTAGTAGTAAGTCATACTACATTAAATACTGACTCTTAAATGTGAGGTTTGAAGATGTATTAGAGTGTATATGTGTGTGTGTACATAGGTGCACATGTCTGTGCATGTGTTCCAGGGTGGGTTAAAGGAGATTGCTCAGATTTTGTCATTGTAATCCCACTATATAGGTGGAGGAGTCTTCAGAGATGAGAGCTCTTACAGAGTTATTGGCAACTGGGCCTGGTGGCTCAGGCTGACCTGGAACTCACAGTAGTCCTCCTGCCTCACCCTTTCAAGTGTTAGGACTTCAGGAATGTACTACTATGTCTTTGGCTCTTTAAAAATTTTTTTAATTATATTTTTTGTTATTTATTGTGTGTGTGTGTGTGTGTGTGTGTGTTAGAGTTTCTATTGCTGTACTGAAACACCATGACCAAAGCAATGTAGGAAGGAAAGGGTTTATTTCATTTTACAATTGTCATGTCACAATACATCATTGAGGGAAGTCAGGGCAGGAAGCTGCAAGCAGGAACTGAAGAAGAGGCCATGGAGGTTGCTGCTGCTTACTGGCTTGTTCCTCATGGCTTGCTCAGCTTGCTTTCTTACAACACCCAGGACCATCTGCCCAGGGTGGTACCATCCATAATGGGTTGAGTCCTCCCACATCAACCATTAACCAAGAAAATATCTCCATTCTTGCCTATAGGCCAATCTTATGGAGGTATTTTCTCAATTAAAATTTCCTCTTGCCGGGCAGTGGTGGTACACACCTTTAATCCCAGCACTAGGGAGGCAGAGCCAGGCTGATCTCTGTGAGTTCAAGGCCAGCCTGGTCTACAGAGGGAGAGCCAAGGCAGGCACCAAAACTACACAGAGAAAACTTGTCTCGGAAAAAAAATTTTTCCTCTTTCCAGATAAGTCAAGGTTTATGTCAAGTTGACAAAACCCAACTAGTCTAGTGTGTGTGTACATGCATGCATGTGTGTGGTCATGAGAGAGAGAGAGAGACAGACAGACAGACAACTGAGGACTTTTGGGAATGGGTTCTCTCCTTCTACCGTGGGGGTGCTAGGGTCAAATTCAGATTGTGAGGCTTGGTGGTAAGTGCCTCTTAGCAGCTGAACCATCTTGTTGGTCTTCTTTTTGATTTTTTTGGGACAAGGTCTTAGTACATAGTCTAGGCTGGCTTTGGACTCACTATTTGGGTAGTTTGGCTAAAATCTCAAGGTACTCTTGCCTCAGCCTTGAACGTTTTATGAAAAGAGGCTGGGCATTGTCAGGAACACTTGTAATCACAGCACTCGGGAGGCAGGGAAGGAAGATCACTGGAAGTTCAAGGCCAGCCTGGGCTACATAGTAGGACCTTGTCTCAGAGGACAAGCCAGACATTGTGGTGCAGTCCCGTAAACACTGCATTTGGGAAACAGAGGTGGGGAGATTAGGCGTTCAATGCCACCCTTAGCTACATAGTGAGATTGAGGCCAGTCTGGGCTACTTAGTGAGTTCCATTACAGCCTGGACTACAGAGTGAGATGCCATCACAAACCAACCAAAGAACAAAATGAGGAGGGAAGTAGGGTAGCAAGAAGTCCTGGGATGTAGTTGGATTATCTTGGTGATTTCCCAATGAATTTGGGTGTGGAATATTAATTCAAGGGATGGAGGTGTCAGGGCTGACTCTTACGGGTTTTACTTGAATAACTGGAAAAATTGCATCACATCGCCAGTAGCAGCACTGGGGAAGATCTTGTGGGGAATAGGTTTTGGGAATGGGAGATCAGTAGATACAAAATTGGAGGTGAATAAACAAATCTGGAATTCAAAGGAGAGGTTCAGGACCTCTACAAATAATGTAGCCTCTGTAATCTCCATTTTCTGATCTCAAGTAGGGAGCCATAATAGTACTGTTTATTATACTAGGTCGATGGTAGGATTAAGTGAAAAAATGTACATAAACAATTTGAGGGGGGCACTGAAGGATCACTTGTTGGTTAAAAGCACTTGTTATTCTTGCTGAGGAACTGGGTTTGCCACATGATGGCACACAACTGTCTCTAACTTCAGTTTTGTGGTTTTTTTTTTTTTTGTTTGTTTGTTTTTTGTTTTTCAAGACAGGGTTTCTCTTTGTAGCTTTGGTGCCTGTCCTGGATCTCACTCTGTAGACCAGGCTAGCCTCGAACTCACAGAGATCCGCCTGCCTCTGCCTCCCTAGCACTGGGACTAAAGGCGTGCGCTACCACCGCCCGGCCTCCACTCTGTTTTTTGGCTTTCTCAGGCATTGTACACAGACATGCACACAGACAAAATAAACATTCACATAAAGTAGAAATAAGTAAATTTAGGCCAGACATGATAGTGCATGCCTTTAATCCCAGCATTTTGGAGGCAGAGACAGGGAAGCCCTGAGTTTGAGGCCAGCCTGGTTTACATAGTGAGTTCCAAGACAGCCAGGGCTACACAGAGAAATCCTGTCTTGACCCCTGCCCCCAAGGGGCGGGGGGAACAACCAAAAAACAAAACCTCACAACTTTACAAAAGAGAAGAATTTGAGGAAGAGGGCTGACAGGATGTCTCAGTGGATAAAGGTGATTGCTGCCAAACCTACTGACCTGAGTTCTATCTGTGGAACACACATACATTGTAGAAGCAGAGAACAGACTCTTAGTAATTGTCCTCTGACTTCTGCGTGTCCCCTCCCATCATTTAACAAATGTAAGTTAAGAACAGAAAAGAGGGGCTGGAGAGATGACTCAGCAGTTAAAAGCACTGACTGTTCTTCCATAGGTCCTGAGTTCAATTCCCAGCACCCACATGGTGCCTCACAACCACCTGTAATGACATCTGGTGCCCTCTTCTGGGCAAATACAGAACACTGTTTACATAATAAATAAATATTTTGAAAAAAGAATTTGAGGTAGGCTGTGGGTATAGCTTAGTTGGTACTACACTTGTCTAGCATGCAAATGGCTATGGTATGGGTTCCCATATGCAGATTCCCCAACATAGCATAAACCAGGTATGGTAGAGTGGATCAGCCAGCAGGCAGTAGAGATAGGATTAAGGGGTTCAGGATCATTCTCAGCCACATAGTGGTTCAAGGCTAGCCTAGGCTATGTCCTAAACTGGTCAGAATGTTTGGCAATATTATTCTTGCCTGTAAATTACTTGAAGAAGTGACTATGTTTGTTTCTGTAATTCAATTCCTGAAAAATTGTGCCTAATATATATGTACAAACAGTAAAACAAAAACTAACCCCCAAAATGTACCCAACAAACAAACAACTGCCATTTACTAGTTGTTTTCAGTTTCCTTGCCTGTAAAATGGAAATAATAACATTTAGTGCCTACTACCAATGATTTTTTTTTAGATTTATTTATTTATTATGTATACAGTGTTCTGCCTGCATGTATGCCTGCAGGAAGAGGGTGCCAGATCTCATTACAAATGGTAGTGAGCCACCATGTGGTTTCTGGGAATTGAACTCAGGACCTCTGGAAGAACAGCCAGTGCTCTTAACCTCTGAGCCATCTCTCCCGCCCTACCAATGTTTTTTTAAGGATTAAATGAAGTAATCTATATGAAGTTTGTGTTTGACACCTTTTTTTTTTTTTTTTGAGTCAGGGTCTTTCTATGTAGCCTATGCTGGGCTTGAAGTTTGTCTTAGGGTTTCTATTGCTGTGAAGAGACACCATGACCATGGCAACTCTTACAGAGAAAACATTTAATTGGGGTGGCTTACAGTTCAGAGGTTCAGTCCATTATCATCATGGTGGGACATGGCAACATGCAGGAAAGGTGCTGGAAAGGTAGATGCTACATGTCGATATGCAGGCAACCAGAAATAGACTGTCTCACTGAACATGGCTTGATCATATAAAAGACCTCCACAGTGACACACTTCTCCAACAAGACCACACCTATTCCAACAAGGTCACACCTCCTAATAGTGCTACTCCCTTTGGGGTCCATTTTCTTTCAAACCACCACATTCCACTCCCTGTCCCCCAAAGGCTTGTAGCCATATCATAATGCAAAAATGCATTCAGTCTAATTTCAAATGTCCCTATGGTCTGTAATAGTCTCAAACTTACTTAAAAGTCTAAAATTCAAAGTCTCTGAGATTCATGCAATCTCTTGACTGTAATCGCCTGTCAAAATAAAATCAAACTAAAATAAAATCAAAATAAAAAAACAGATCACATACTTCGAACATACAATGGCACAGGATATACATTACCATTCCAAAACATAGGGAAGGGAGCATAGTGAGGAAATACTGGACCAAGGCAAGACTGAAAACCAGCTGGGCACACTCCAAACTCTGCATCTCTGTGTTTGATGTCAAAGCACTCTTCATATCTCCAACTCTTTCAGCTTTGTTGACTGCAACACACTTTTTTCTCTTGGACTGGTTCCACTCCCTCTTAGCAGCTTTCCTTGGCAGGTATCCTAAGGCTCTGGCATCTCCAACATCTTGGGATCTCCAAGGCAATCCAAGCTTCAACTTCACAGCTTCACACAATGGCCTCTCTAGGCCTCCATTCAGGGATACCCCTAACACATGTCTGGCCTCAGTGGCTTTCCTTAGTCGTGGGGCCAAATTCCATAGCCCCTTTCTTCTATCCTTAACTTTAGAACCATGTGGCCAAAGCTGCCAAGTTCTGCTGCTTACTGGGGCTGGAACATGGCCCTACCATTCAATTACATCTTCACCAACTTTCTTGTTTTTGATAGTTAGACTAGGCTGGCCTCAAACTCAGAGATCCACCAGCCTCTGCCTTCTGAGCACTGGAATTAAAGGTGTGTACCACTACACTCAGCTCTAAGCTTTTCTTTAATTTCTTTTCACAAGTTGGAAACTTAGCTGGGTGGAATCTTGCCCTGAGGTTACCACTCCCTCTATTCCATTTCTTAATCTGTTTATCTCCTTGAACACAGGATTTATTAGCTCTGTTCTACTTTCTGGTGTCCCATTTCTCAATCTGTACTTTTTTTTTTTTTTTTTTTTTGAGACAAGTTTTCTCTATTTAATAGCTCTGGCTTCCTGGAACTCAATTTGTAGACCAGGCTGGACTCGAACTCACCGAGATTCCACCTGCCTCTGCCTCCGGAGTGCTGGTATTAAAGGCATATGCCACCTACATTTTGTATTTTTATTTGCTCAGGTTGCTCCTCTTCATTATAAATCTTTGTCAGAGTTACCACTAATAACCACATGACAGAGTACTCTACTAGGCTGTTTTGAGATTTCCTCTTTAATCCAAAACTCTTCACTTTAGCTTCAGGCAGACTTTTTGGGTGAGGGCAAAAAAGCAGCCACGTTTTTCACCAAAATATCACAAGACTGGTCTCTAGGCCACATATTAATATTCTTCTCCTCTGAAATCTCTTGAGCCAGCGGTGCCCCCCTCCCCCCAGTTCAAATCACTCTTTGTTCCACTGTTTCCCATGTTCCTACTAGTATGGCCAATTAAGCAGTGCTTAAAGCATTCCACTGCTTTCCTGACTCAAACTTCCAAAGTCCGTATTTCTCCAATCAAAAACATGGTCTGGACTATCACAGTAATACCCCAGTCCCTGGTTCCAACTTCTGTCTTAGTTAGGGTTCCTATTGCTGTGAAGAGACACCATGACCACAGCAACTCTTATAAAGGAGAGCATTTAATGAGGCAGCTCACTGATAGTTCAGAGGTTCAGTCTGTTATCATCATGGTGGGATATGGCAGCACGCAGGCAGACATGGTGCTGGAGAAGTAGCTGAAAGTCCTATTTCTTGCAGGCAACAGGAAGTGGTCTGAGGCACTGGATGTGGATTGAGCATATATGAGACCTCAAAGCCCACCTCCACAATGACACACTTCCTCCAACAAGACCACACCTACTCCATAAGGTCACACCTCCTAATAGTGCCACTTCCTTTGGGGGCCATTTTCTTTCAAACCACCACAAAGTTGAAACCCTCCTTCCTCCACCTCCTGAATACTAGGGTAACAGGCATGGACCCCCATCCTTTGTTTGTGTTGGACATATCCTTAAGTGTTCAACAAATGTTCTGTATCAGCATTGTTCTTGTCTGAATTCCTTGAGGAAAGGTTCATCAAGTCTGTTTCTGTAGCTCTTTTATTCCCTTTGTCTGGCTCTGTCAATGAAAAAAATAATAGTTCTGGGGGTACTGCTAAATAGCTTAGTGGTTTGATCCCCAGCACCACAAAAAAGTTACATGATACATACAGGCTAGTTTGAAGTTTTCTTTTTCTGTATAATTTCCTATTTTGGTGCCTATGTTTTTATGATATTATTTTATTTACTTATTTGTTCATTTATTTTTTGAGGCATTGTCTTCTAGTGAGAGACTTTGTCTCAAAGGAATGGATAGCTTTTCTGTGGCTGACACCTGAGGTTATCTTCTGGCCTCCTTATGCACTTTTATACACTGGCACCCAAACACACATGTGCTCATATATACACAAATACACACATACACATACTTGTACATACAGGCAAATCCTGGACAGAGAGGGTTGAGGGTAGTAGCAGACATCTGTAATCCCAGTGTTTGAGATGTGAAGGGAGGAAGATTGTGAATTTGAGGTCAGTCTTTGCACACACCACCCCCATGGTGATGAACAGGAAAGAAGCTAGACTGAGCCACCTCTGCTGAGTATCACCTATGGGAGGTTCAGCCAGTTTTCCTTATGAATACTCATATCTAGGACCTTGCACAACCAGTTTTCCATGATGTAATATATCCAGAGCACATTTGAACTGTGTAGAAAAGCTTTACCCAAGGATATTACTGCCTTTTTATAGGTCTAGGGTCATAGTTTCTTTGGAGATTTGAGATCTGTGCCCTCTTTTACCTCCTCCTCCTCCTTTTTTCTTTTCTTTTTGTTTTGTTTTTTGAAACAGGGTTTCTGTTTAGCCCTGGCTTCTTTTTTGTGGATCAGGTTGGCCTTGAATTCAGAGATCCACTTGTTCTGCTGGAATTAAAAATAGGGGCTGGAGAGATGGCTCAGCAGTTAAGAGCACTTGGTGCTCTTGCAGAAGACCAGAGTCCAATTCCCATCACGAAGGCTTATGATTGTAACTCCAGTTCTAGTGCATCTGATGCCCTCTTCTGGCTTCTGTGGGCATCATGCACACTTGTGGTACACAGACCTAGATGTAGGCAAAACACCCATATGCAGAGCATAAAAAATTTAAACTTTTTAAAATAAAAAAATAGCATGTCAGGTTGAATCCTTTTCATGTTGTACCATTTCTCTTTTTGCTTTTTTAAAAATACCTTTATTTAGTCCTTGACAATTTCATACATGCATATAATATATTTTGATCATATTCCCCCTTCTACATTATATCATTGTGATAATGATTCTTGTGTTTGTATTTTCCTTCTCTGAGAACTGTATTTAGAAGAACCCACCTCGTTAATTTAGGGCAACCCTCCTCATCTCCTCCACCTGTTTGTTTCTACTGGGTATTGAACCTAGAGCTGACTCTATTGTTGAGATCATATTCCTAGTCCATTTCTTGTTTTAAAGTAAATTGACTAGCAATGTTAACCACCCCCAGATTTCAACTTTTTTTTCCCGGAGAAAAAAGTTTCTTGATGTTTAGCCCAGGCTGGTCTTGAATGTCATGATCTTGCTGCTTTTGCCTTTTGCATATTGAAATTATAGGCAAGCACCACCATGCCTGGCATGCATCTTTAATTCTGTCTGTAACATTCATTCCTCTTGCTTTACAGCATTTATAGTTTCTGGGGATTAGAGTTTGGATATCTCTTGGGGGCTATTAGTCATCTACCACAGTATCTCATTAGGAAAACATTTTTGAGCATATTCCCCTGTGCTACTATTAATTCATTATTAAATATTAGTAAAGCTTGGGCTGGAGAGGTGACTCAGTGGTTAAGAGTGCTTGCTGCTCCTGTAGAAGACCTGGATTTGGTGAGCTCACGTGGAAGTTCACAGTTGTCTCTAATTCCAGTTCCAGGGATTCAACACCTGCTTTTGGACCTCCACAGGCTCCTGCATACATATGGTGCACACATATAACACGTAGGCACACACACTTACACATAAAATAATTGTTAAAATACTATTAAAGCTAAATTTCTCTCTCTCTCTCTCTCTCTCTCTTTTTTGGTTTTTCGAGACAGGGTTTCTCTGTGTAGTTTTGCGCCTTTCCTGGAACTTGCTTTGTAGACCAGTCTGGCCTTGAACTCACAAAGATCCGCCTGCCTCTGCCTCCCGAGTGCTGGGATTAAAGGCGTGCGCCACCACTGCCTGGCTAAATTTCTCTTTTTACATAAACGTTTTAATTTTCCTGCAATAACTCTTATAGATGATCTTGGTCCCTTCCCCTACTGGAGGCTTATAGGGCCTAGGAAACGTCTTGTCTTGGAATAAGAATTTTAAATTTTAATTAAATTTGGTAATTATTTACTGAACACTAACAATGAACCAGGCTACTGGTCTAGGTTGGGTTAATTACTGTAGCGAACAAGATCTCCTAGCCTTAAAGGTGTGTTTCTTATTCCTGTCCTGGTGTGGTGAGGTTGGGTGGAAGTACTCCTTTTCTACCAGGACAAAACCTCAGATTCCTCCACTGGGTCTTTGCATCTGCTGATGGATGGGAAAACTTAGAGGGTGATGTCAGTTGTTCTGGGATAGGCATAGGTATGGCACAGTCTGTCCATGTACCATGGTGATGACCAAGTATAGTGAAAACTGGAAATGTCTACAGCAGAAGGAAAAGTGAAGCAGCCTGATGAAGAAGTGGACATTCTTGTCCACTTACAGGATCCCTGACCCAGAGAATCTTGTGACATAGTAAAAGAGCTAGGTATATATAAAACATGAAGTAGAAGGCAGAGCCTGCAAGTTCTTCAATAGAGGCTCCAAAACAGACGTGTGTGTGTGTGTGTGTGTGTGTGTGTGTGTGTGTGTGTGTGTGTGTAGAGAAGAGAAAGGGTAATTTTGATGGGAAAGATTAAAAAAAATAGTTGGAATTACATCTCTGAATAGATACAATAGCCAGCTTGGCAAGGCAGTTTAGATTGTGTGTGTGGAGGGGAGCACTGGGGATTGAAACTAGGACCTTGCACACCAGTCTGCATCCCCAGCCTTCTTTTTAAAAGAGATTTATTGTGTATGGATGTTTTACTTAAATGTATGTCTGTGCATCGTGTGCATACAGTGCCCATAGAGTCCAGAGAGCGGCCTCGGATCCCCTGGGATTAGAGTTATGGACGGTCCTAGGGGGTTGGGAAATGAACCCTGGAACCTCTGGAGAAGCAGCTCATGCTCTTAAGTGCTGAGTATCTCTGAAGCCCCAACATTTCTCTCTTATTTTTATTTTGAGACCTAATCTCAGTAAGTTGTCTAGGATGGCCTTCAAATAACTCTGTTCATTGAATTTACAATCCTCTTGCCTCAGCTTTCTGGGTAGCTGAGATTTCAGGCTGGTGCCCCAAGGTTCAACCAATTCATGGAATTTAATGATCTAATATGTGGCCACCCTCTAGCACACCACTCAGAGAGATTCTCCTGCTTCCACATCCTGACCGAATGTGCCACCACTCCTGGTTTGTTTGTAGATGTTCTTAGTTCTGAACTGAGTTTTTAAGGATTGGTAGAATTTCTGAAAAACAGGTTTTAGAAATACTTATTCAAGAACAGTGTAAAAGTTTGAGAACTCTGAACGTGTGTAGGAGTGGCAAGTTATATAACTACAATAAAGGGATGCAGGTGGGTGTGATAGGAGATAGGAGGCTGAGCCAGAACATTCAGACCTTCTGTACTTTGTTTGTTCACTAGTTTCTGTTGTTTGGTCTTTGGAGACAGAATCTCATGCTGTCAAGGCTGGCCTTAAATTTTCAGTGGACCTGAGAATAACCTTGAACTGTTGTTCTCTGAGTCCACCTTCCAAGGGCTGAGGCTGTAGGTACGTGCCACCATGTCCAGCTCTTTCAGACCTTTGAGTAACACGTTGAGGAATTTGGACTGTAATCAGGTCCTGTGAAGCTTCCAGTAACCAGAAGCTCAGTAAGGAAAGGGGCTGGGTTTTGTTCATCCCTATATCTTTGGATTATTTATTTGTTTTAATTTTTATTTTATTTTTTATTTATTTTATATGTATATGTGTTTTGCCAGCATGTGTGTATGTATGTGTACCACATGCATGCCTGGTTCCCCCAGAAGTCATAAATAAGGTGTTAGACCTCCCTGAACTTGAGGTACAGATGGTTATGAGCCACTGTGTGGGTGCTGGGAACCAAACCCAGGCCCTCTGCAAGAGTAACAAGTGCTCTTAACCACTGAGCCAATTCTCTAGCTCTTTAATTTTTAGTTTTATTTTATGTGTATAGGTGTTTTACCTGTGTGCATGGTGTGTGTGTGTGTGTGTGTGTGTGTGTGTGTCCGTCCGTGTCCAGAAGAGGGCATTGGATCCCTGGGATGGGAGCTGTGAGCTGTGAGCCGATATGTGGGTGTTGGGACTTGAATCCAGGTCCTTTGGAAGAGCAGCAAGTGTTCTTAACTTCTGAGCCCAGTTATTTATAACTCTAGCCCTTTATTTATTTTCTTAAAAATTTATTTTTAACCCTGTCTCAAAAAACAAAAAAATTTTTATTTTATGAGTATGAGTGTGTTTTGCCTGCTTATTTATAATTTTATCACATGTATGCAGTGTCCACAGAGGGCAGAAGAGGGTGTTGGATTCCTTATAACTGTAGTTATAGAAGATTGTGGTGCTGGGAACTGAACCTGGATCCTCTGGAGGAGCAGCCACTGGTCTTAAGCACTGAGCCATTGCCCCAGCCCCAATAAAAACTCTTTCAAAAGAAATAAGGTGAAGATTGATAGGAGACCTGATTTTGACCTCTGTCTGTGCACACATAGAATAGTGTACCTGTGTACACACACACACACACACACACACCAAAAATAAATATAAAATACCAATTCTCTTCTCAATATTAGTCAGTATATAATGTAAAACTAAAAATAGGGAAATTGAGCCATCACTAAATTTTTAAGCACTTACCTAAGAACACACCCAAGGCCAAGAATGGTGTATGCCTTTAATTCCAGCACTGAGAGCCAGGCTACATAGTGAGACTGTCTTAAAGAAAAGAACATACTTCCATCCTGAGTGAAGTAAGTAATGCTAGCTGGCGTGATTGAGGTGAGAGTGGGAAGTCATTGGGAAGCTAGGTGTGGTGGCACAGAAGGAGCATGAGTTCAAGGTCATCCTCAGCTATACTGTATGTTCAAGGCCACTCTGGGCTACGTAAGACCTTTTCTCAAACAACAAAACAAAACAAAACAAACCCTAAAGCAAAGAGAAATGGGGGAAGGAGGGGAAGAATGAATCAGGAAGAGTGTAATTTTGTTTTTATTTATTTTTTCTTTGTTTTTTCGAGACAGGGTTTCTCTGTGTAGCTTTGGTGCCTGTCCTGGATCTCACTCTGTAGACCAGGCTGGCCTCGAACTCACAGAGATTCACCTGCCTCTGCCTCCCGAGTGCTGGGATTAAAGGTGTGTGCTACCACTGCCCAGCTTAGTGCCTCCTTTTTGAGACTGGGTCTCACTGTGTAACTCACACTGACCTCAGACTTAAGTCCTACTGCCTCAGCCAAGTGCTGAACTGCAGGTACATGCTGCTCTACCTGGTTTGCTTCTCAAGTTTTAATGTGGAAATGAACTTTTATTGACTGTTTTGTTCTGTTTTGTTTGAGACAGGGTCTCATAGCACAGGCTGGCCTTTAAGTTGCTGTGTACGAAAGCATGACCTTGAGCTCAGATCCTCTTGCCTTTACCTCTTGGATGCTGGCATTATAGGCACACACACACACACACACACACACACACACACACACACACACACACACACACATATATATATCATACACAGTTTATGTGTATGTTAGGCAAGTATTCTACCAACCAAACTGTGATCCCAGCCCTATGACACCATTTTGAATGTGGCAGTGGTAGTCATCTGTGTAAGGAATAAGGCAGGAAAGGTCAGGTAGAAAAGCAAAGCGGTGTGGCACAACTGTGATATAGTGATGCCAAAGTGGGCTGGAAAAGAAAAAGATAGGAAACTATCATATGACGTCTGTGCCTGTCTGGATGTGCTGTGTACCTCTGTGAATAGTAAAATTTTAGTGCCTGACTTCTTTATAAATATTATTTAAATAAGTCAAATACATCTTGGCTTCCCAGCCTTGTACCCATCTCAAAATATTCTGTCTATTTCTTTGTGCCTTTTTGAGACAAGGTCTCATTATATAGTACTGGTAAAATGTTCTTTCTTGCTGGGCTTGCACACACTTTTAATCCCAGCACTCAGGAGGCAGAGACAGGTGGATCTCTGAGTTTGAGACCAGCGTGGTTTACAGAGTGAGTTTCAAGACAGCCAGAACTACACAGAGAGACCCCATCGTGAAAACAAACAAAAAGTTCTTTCTTATAAAACATTTTCTAATTTGGTGATTATTACTTTTCACTCAGTAAATGCTTATATAGAACACATTATGTGTTCATCACTGTACATGGAAGCAAATGAACTAGGATCTGTACTCTCTTAAAGATATATTTATTATGAGTATTAGTATTGTGTATGTACTATGATGGGGTGTGCATATGGAAGCCAGAGGGCAACTAGGTTCTCTCCTTCCCTCTTCACGTGGGTTCCAAGGATAGAACTCAGGTCATCAGGCTTTCAAAGCAAATGTTGTACCTGTTGAGTCATCTTACTCAAGATCTGCACTTGCTTTCTTGCTTGCTTGCTTTCTTTCAAATCTTTTAAACATTTATTTATTTACTTTGTGTGTGTGTGAGGAAGTGGGGGTAAGTGCCATGGTACTCATGTGGAGGTCAGAGGACAACTTGCAGGAGTCTATTATTTCCTTTCACCATATTGATCTTGGAGATAGAACTCAAGTTGTTAAGCTTAGTGACAAGCGCTTTTACCTGCTGAGCTATCTCACCAGTCCAAGCTCTGTCCTCTCAAAAGCTTATGTATATTCCAAGTGGGGGAATTGTGATGTTAAAGAATAACTATACTTTTTAGTGAGTATCATGATCATTTCCTCTTCAAAGTGGCTGTAGGAATTAAGCAATAGTAATATTCCTATGTGAATAAAACAAACACACAGTAATGATGATGATGATAAATAAATGAATGAACAAATAAGTAAATTTAAAAACAGAGGTCTTGAGTATGTGATGGAGTCAGTAGCAGTCTGGCTCCAGACTCAGATGGCTTCACTTAATGCCAACCAGCAGTTATTCAAAGAAGGGGAAAGTACTGGCAGTACTGTGGAAAGGAGAAGGAAGAGCTATTACGCTAATCACCTAAGTCAGTCATGGGATCCTTTAGGGAAGATGAAATTTTAATTGATCTTGGAAGGGTGATTTTCAGTACTGTCTCAGTCACTGTCTTAGTTAGGGTTTCTGTTGCCGTGAAGAGACTATGGCCATGGCAATTCTTATAAGGAAAACATTTCATTGGAGTGGCTCGCTTACAGTTCAGAGGTTCAGTCCACTATCATCATGGTGGGACATAACAGTATGCAGGCAGACATGGGGCTAGAGAAATAACTGAGAGTCCTCTTTCTTGCAGGCAACAGGAAGTGGTCTGAGGCTCTGGGTGTGGCTTGAGCATATACAAAACCTCAAAGCCCAACTCCACAGTGACACACGTCCTCCAACAAAACCAAAAAAAAGAGGTGGAAGGAGAGAACTGGCTCCCCAGAAAGTAGTCCTATGTCTTTCTCACATGCATTGTGGCATGCATGCATTCACATTCTTTCTCTGTCTCTCTCTCTCTGACACACACACACATGATGGATGGATGGATGAATGGATGGATGGATAGATGGATGGATGGAATGAATCTTAAAAGATAAAGAGGAACTCAAGGTCACATTCAACTACATACCTGTTGAGGCCAGCATGGGATACATGATCTTGCCCTAAAGGGGAGGGGTGGTGAATTAATAAAGCAGCCAACAGAAGAACAAAAACAAACAAACAAACAAAAACACCATCATACTTACTCCACAAGGCCATACCTCCTAATAGTGCCATTCCCTTTGAGTGACTACCACAGTCACTGTTGTATTACTGTGAAGAGACACCATGACCAAGGCAACTTTTATAGGAGAAAGCATTTAACTGGGGGCTTGCTTACAGTTTCAGAGGCTTAGACCACTATCATCACGATGGAGAGTGTGGTACTGGAGGAGTAGCTGAGAGCTACATCCTGATCTGCACTTAGAGGTGGGGGAGAGGGAGACAGAGAGAGGAGAGACTGGGCCTGGCATGGGCTTTTGAAACCTCAAAGCCCACTTCCAATGACACACTTCCTCCAACAATGCCAGACCTCTTAATCCCTCTCAAATAGTACCACTCCCTGGTGACTAAACATTTAAATATGCAAACTTTTGGAGGCTATTCTTGTTCAAACCACCACAAGTACAAATATCCAACTCAAGGAGGGCACTTCAACCCTAAATAAATTCCTAGATCATAGAAAAACATTCATGCTAGTTAGTATATCTTGGATTACATGGGCTAGAGAGCTAGCTCAGCGGTTAAGAGCACTGACTGATCTTCCAGAGGATCTGGGTTCATTTCCCAGAACCTGCATGGTGGCTTACAACTGTCTGTAACTACAGTTCCAGGGGGCCTAGCACTCTTACACAGGCAAAACCATCAGTGCACATAAAAAATAAATAAAAAATCTTGGATTACTATATGAGAGACCTCTGCTAGGTACTAGAAAGACAGATATCTATAAAACTCTGAATCTTCTACTATGAAGAAACCTGCCAAATGAGATTATAATCAGTTTAGAAATGAATGTCAGAGCCAGTGACTACTCCTGTAATTCACTAGGGAAACTGAGGTAGGATGCTTTTGTGACTGGTTGAGTTCCAAGGCAAATCTGAGACCCTGTCTCAACTCCCTCCAATATTCCCTTTAATTTCCCTCATATTAACTTTCTTTTATTTACTTTGGAAACTTTTTATTGATTGATTGATTGATTGATTGATTCTGGGGATTGAACCCAAGACCTTGTCTTTGCTAGGCAATTGTTCTACCATTGAGCTAAATCACTGACCTTTAAGAATTGCCAAGACAACAGTTGTGGTGGCACATGCATTTAATCCCAGCACTTGGGAGGCAGAAGCAGGCAGATCTATGTGAATTTGAGGTCAGACTGGTCTACAAATTGAGTTCCAGAAACTCTGTTTCGAAAAATCAAAATTAAAAAAAAAAAAGAATTGCCAAGCCACTCTTAAGTGAAGGTTTCCTATTTTATTATTTTGTTTATCTTATTTTGTTTTATTTTGGCAATTCTGTGAAAGGGAATCTAGGTGAGTGTTCTACCACTGAGCTACCGCCCCAGCCCTCCCCTGCTGTTTTAAAGGCTTGCTAGCCTCCCTCTTCACCATTGTATCATAGCCTTTTACTTCTAGTATGCTACCAGCAGACATTTTTTTTTCTTATGAAGGAAAACATTTAATTGGGATTGCTTACAGTTCAGAGGTTCAGTCCATTTTCATCATGGCAGGGAGCATGGTGGCATGCAGGCAGACATGGTGCTGGAGAAGTAGCTGTGAGGCCTACATCTTGCAGGCAACAGGAAGTGGTCTGTGACATTGGACAGTATCGTGAGCATAGGACACCTTAAAGCCCACCCCCACAGTGACACACTTCCCTCAACAAAGGCCATACCCACTCCAGTGAAGCCACACCTCCTAATAGTGCCACTCCCTATGAGATTATGGGGGCCAGTTGCATTCAAACTACCACACAGAAGAAAGCCATCAATCAAGATACAGCTCAGGCCGGGCGGTGGTGGCGCACGCCTTTAATCCCAGCACTCGGGAGGCAGAGCCAGGCGGATCTCTGTGAGTTCAAGGCCAGCCTGGGCTACCAAGTGAGTTCCAGGAGAGGCACAAAGCTACACAGAGAAACCCTGTCTCGAAAAACCAAAAAAAAAAAAAAAAAAAAAAAAAAAGATACAGCTCAGATACATTGGTGGAAACATCAGAGAGGCAGTTACAGCAATAAGAGAATCTCCTATAGGCCTCAGATGTTATCTGAAGATCTTCCTGGTTTCGGGTTACCAGCAGACATTTAATGAAATTTATCAGTTAGGCATCTTGAAAACTTTTAATTACATAAATTACATTTATGAGACAGACAGTGTACACATGCCATGGTATGTGGAGGTCAGAGGATACTGTCTTAGTTAGGGTTTCTATTGCTGTGAGGAAACACCATAACCAAAAAGCATTCTGGAAAGGAAGGGGTTTACTTGGCTTATACTTTGCACTGTAGTCCATCATTGATGGAGGCTAGAACAGGAACTCAAACAAGGCAGAAACTGATACAGAGGCCATGGAGGGGTGCTTCTTACTGGATTGCTCAGCCTGCTTTCTCATAGAACCCAGGACCAGCATCAGCCCATGGATGGCACCACCAACAATGGGCTGGCCCTTCCCCATCAATCACTAATTAAGAAAATGCCTTACAGCCAGATCTTATAGGGACATTTTCTCAACTAAGGTTCTCTCCTTTCATATAACTCTAGCTTGTGTAAAGTGGACATAAGACTAGCTAGCCCAGATACCCAGCAGGAATTGGTTCTCTCTTAACATCATGTGAATCCTAGGGGTTGAATTTAGGTCATCGGGCTTGGTGGCAAGTGTCTTTATATGCTGAGCCATCTTGCTGGCCTCAGTCTAGCATCGTATTCAAGACTGAAATAGTACAGGTACTTCACAAGTGTTGCATTGTTTCCTATGCCTGGGTAACTCAACTAGTTTTTCCATATGGAATTTTGGGATTTTATTCTTATCTTGTTCATTTTGTTTGAAAAAATATCTGTTTTGTTTTTCAGGTTCATGGGTGTGTGTGTACATCAAGGACAGTTGCATGCACTTACAGAGGTACGACTTCCATAGTGTGCTGAAGTACATTTCTTTGCCTTTGTTTCAGCATCTGTGATCTATTTTACTTGTGTATGAATGTAGGTAAAATGCACATGCAATTATAGTTACACCAAAATGCCAGTGTGTTTGTCTGTTGCCTTGGGACAATAGCCTTAGCTCCTATGCTCTTGTATTCCCTCATAATATTTGGTGAGTAGCCTGAGAACATGAGTGTCCCAGTGTGAAATTGGTTCTTGTTTTCTGGATTTCTCCATTCCAGGTGACAGGATGTTACGGCTTGACTGCAAGCCCTTTCCTGGTAACAAATTCCGAGACCACTGGAAAGTGTTTTTGTGATCTGGAATCAACTGCTATGGTTTCCTGGTCTTTCTTCATACTTTTTGGAGCCAGTAATTCAAATGGGTGGGGGCATTGTGATGTGGTCATCTTAGAGGACAGAGCATCTCTCTAACAAAGACTTCTTGAATTCAGGTGCCATGTTAGTAGCTGCAGAAAATGCTTGAGTTCTTGGGAACAGATTCCTGGAGTCTAGGTTGAACCTCTCTGGACAGGTCCCATATATGTTCTTTGTTAAGACAGGTCTTGCTGTGTAGCCTCAGCTGGTCTTGAACTGAAATTTCCTCTGCCTCAGTTTCCTGAATGTGCAGCCCCATACCACCACACCAGGACCCACATCTGTATTTTTCTTTTCCAGTATTCTTTTTTTTTTAAGATTTATTTATTATGTATACAGCATGTATGACTGCAAGTCAGAAGAGGGCACCAGATCTCATTACAGATGGTTGTGAGCCACCATGTGGTTGCTGGGAATTGAACTCAGTACCTCTGGAAGAGCAGTCAGTGCTTTTAACCTCTGAGCCATTTCTCCAGCCCCTCCAGTATTCTTTTAAAGATTTATTTATGTATTTTAAGTATATGGGTGCTTTGTCTGCATGTACACCAGAAGAAGCCATCTGATCCCGTCATAGACAGTTGTGAGCTGCCATGTGGGTACTGGGAATTGAACTCAGGACTTCTGGAAGAGCGGCCACTGCCCTAAACCACTGAGCCATCTATCCAGCCCCAAAATAACACCCCCCCACTTAAAATACATGGCCTGGAACTCTCTCTCTGTAGACCAGGCTGGCCTTGAACTGATAGAGATCCTGCCTACTTCCTGAGTGTTAGGATTAAAGGTGTGTGCCACCACAACATGGCTCTTTTCCAGTAATTTTAATTTTTGTATTGTATGTGTGTGTGTGTGTCTGTCTGTCTGTCTGTGTGTCTGTGTCCTCATGTGGGCCACAACTTCAGGTGTAATTCAGAGAACAACTTTCAGGGGTTAGTTCCCTCCTTATACTATGTGGATTTGGGGAAGTCCAACTCAGATTGTTAGGCAAGGTGACAAGCACCTTTAACCACTGAGCCATCTCACTGGCCTAATCTTTTTTTTTTCCTTTTTAGTGTGTGTGTGTGTGTGTGTGTGTGTGTGTGTACAATATGGCTCAGAGGACAACTTTGTGGAGCCACTTCTTTTCTTCCATCTTTGAATGGATTCCAGGGACTGAATATCTCTCTCTCTGTGTACAATTTGTGGGAGTCAGTTCTTTTCACATTGGTTCTGGAGATTGAACTGAGGTCATCAAGGCTTGGAGGCAAGTCCCTCTACTTGCTGAGAAATCTACTGCCTCTACCCCATATTATTAAAAGTTCTCTTGCCAGGCGTTGGTGGCGCACGCCTTTAATCCCAGCACTTGGGAGGCAGAGCCAGGCGGATCTCTGTGAGTTCGAGGCCAGCCTGGGCTACCAAGTGAGCTCCAGGAAAGGCGCAAAGCTACACAGAGAAACCCTGTCTTAAAAAACCAAAAAAAAAAAAAAGTTCTCTTAAAGAGAACAACTCAACCAAAGTTGTTCTCTGATTCCATATGCGTGCAACAGCACATGCCCTCCTCCCAATACCAAATAATTTTAAGAATTTTTTTCTCCTAGGCATACCTTTAATCTCAGCACTTGGGAGGCAGAGGCACACAGGTGGATCTCTGTGAGTTCAAGGCTAACCTGGTTTACATATGGAGTTCCAGGATAGCCAGGGCTACCTAAAGAGCTCTGTCTCAAAAACAAACAAAAAGTCTCCCAAACATCTAGGTCTGACAGTCTTTGTTCTAGAATAGTTTCACATTCCTCATCAAGAAGTAATACCAAAGTGTAAAGTGAAGAAACTTTGGAATCTGCAGGAGTAATGGCTTCCTGTTGACTTGGTGCCTGATAATCGTTCTAATACTTTAACAAAGAAAGTCCCATGTGCCCTAGGTATGTCCTTTTCTCAGTTACTGAAGGCTAGAATGTACAAGGTCAGGCCAATCCCAGCACTCAGGAGGCAGATACAGGCCTGGTCCAAATAGTGAGTTCCAGGCCAGCCAGGACTGCATAGTGAGACCTATTTCAAAAGAAAAAAGAATATAGAATGTTTTGCCTCTTACGTGGCCAGAAGGATGAAAGGAATGCTGAGGAAGTCAAGAACACAACTTTTGACATCTTGATTGCCCAGGTTTGAATCTATTTGAGCCTCTGTGTTTTCCTCTGTTAAATGGAGATACCAATAGTTTCTGCTGTAAGGAGCATAGAGAAGAGAAAAGGAACCAAGCTCTGGAGTGTTTTAGTTTAGTAGGCAGGGAGGAGAGAAAAGGAACCAAGCTCTGGAGTGTTTTAGCTTAGCAGGCAGGGAGGAGAGACTGAGGGGTGGATGGTGAGGGAGGAAGAAAAGCTGTTGGTCTAGATGGAAAAGGAGTTTCAAGGAGGAGGGAGTAATCAAACGTGATGTGTTGCTGATAAAATGGATGACCTCGCTAGGACACTGAGAGTACGAAATAGAAAACGCTCATTTTGCACAGTGCCTTGCATATAATAATTGCGTAATGCATGCTAACTATTGAAACGTGTATTTCTCACAGTGACAAGTCTCTCCTTTAATTCTGGTATGCCATTGTTTTTCTTATATTTTCATTAATGTTAAATTTTGAAGAGCTTTTCACTGAATTATAATGTAACAGAAGATGTACGTATATGGAATGTACTGGTCACTAAATTTTTCCAAATGAATATGCTCATAACTAGCACCCAGATCTGGAAAGATTTTCTGTGTATTTCTGTTCTGAGAAGGGAACTTACACATTCTTTAAAGGTTAGCTGGGCATGGTGGCTTCCACCTATAGTCCCAGCACGTGGGAGGTGGAAACAAGAGGGTAAGAGTTTGGTCTGGCCGGGCGTTGGTGGCGAACGCCTTTAATCCCAGCACTCGGGAGGCAGAGCCAGGCGGATCTCTGTGAGTTCGAGGCCAGCATGGTCTACAGATCCAGGAAAGGCGCAAAGCTACACAGAGAAACCCTGTCTCGAAAAACCAAAAAAAAAAAAAAAAAGAGTTTGGTCTGGTAGGGTAGTTAATTTGGGAAAATTTTGTTTGTATGGATTGGTGTGTGTTGCTTCTGAGCTGGCTTTGTCTGACTTATCTGAAGCCTTCTATAATCTTTGAGCTTAAGGTGAAAGGAAACTCTATGGGTTCAGTGACCTACTCATGCATTATTTACGAAAATGAGCAGCTAGACCCCGATTCCAGTGTCTTGGTGTGCTGTGATATTGCTGGTTGCTCTTACTCCCTTGTTTTGTATGGCCTAGTACAAAGTATTCCTCTGTCCTATTTTGCCTTGAGTTGGATGCAAGGCTGCCAGGTTGTCCTGTGTTAGGTTAACTTTGGCAGCAGAAGCACAGGTGTCTTTGAAGTATGGGGCAGTTCTGGGGAGGCTCTTGTGGCCCATGGTAAAGAAGACTACTAAGAATGCTGATTATAATAGCCTCTTTGAGGCCGGGCGGTGGTGGGCATGCCTTTAAGTCCCAGCACTTGGGAGACAGAGGCAGGTGGATCTCTGTGAGTTTGAGGCCAGCCTGGTCTACTAAGAGAGTTCCAGGACAGCCAGGGAGGTTACACAGAGAAACACTGTTTTGAAAAACCAAAAACAAAAAAATAAAAAAACAAAAACACCCCCCAAAATAGCCTCTTTGATTTAGAGATCCCTAAAGGACTATTGATGGTGAGCACAAATGACAATCTATTAGGGGAGGATTGGGATTCAGGGGTACAGACCCTAGATTCACTCCAGTACCAACAAAACAAACAAAGTGCCACCATGACAGTAACAAAACTACAAGGAAAGAAGATGTCATTGGTCACATAAACTCATTGAGTGAATCTACTGTGGGATAGGCACTTTGTTAGTCTTGGTTTAGGATAAAAAAGGGACAACTTAGTTAAGGTGGGCAGGGTAGCAAACACCTGTTTCTTATTGGAACCCTTCCTCTTTCAGACAGGTGTGGTAATGCAAGCCTTTAGTCTCAACACTCAGGAGGCAGGGGCAGGTATATCTATGAATTCCAGACCCGTGTGGTCAACAGCAAATTCGGGCCGGTTAGAATTACATAGCAAGAGTCTGTCTGAAAAAAGAGACGGATGGGGACACCAGACAAAAGTGTAGAATCCGTTCTGACTTTTTCTCATTTCCCAGTCCTGTTGTGCTCTTGTCTTCTGTTGGTCTGTTTACATTTCTTTCCATTTTAACCTCTGTGATCTTATTCTATGCTTGAGTCCCTAATATTTTGTAGCCGGATTTCCTGCCTCTATTATTTATTTATTTTTGTTTTTGTTGTTTTGACACAGGGTCTCCCTATGTAGCTCTGTCGGTCCTGGAACTCACTGTGTAAACCAGGCTGGTCTGTAACTCAAAGATCCACCTGCCTCTGCCTCCTTAGAGCTGGGAGGAAAGATATGAGTTACTATGCCTGGCTTTCTATTTTTTCTTGACTTCATTTTGGTCTACCCAAATTATCTTCATCTTGCATAACTGATAATTAAGTGCTTCTGCTTGAAGTTTGTTTAGCATTCTAGACCATGTATAATCATTTCAGAATATGATCCCTCTTTTAGTTAGGTGGGCATTTTTGCTGTCTTCTATACCCTGACTTATAGACCTTAGAATGTCTTTATCTCGTCTCTCCTACTTTCTAAGCTGTGTCCAGTCCCAGGTTCTTTAATGAAGGGCCTATAATAATACCCAGTGCAGCTAGGCCCATAGTATATATTTAAGATATATTCATAGCTGTGTAATGTAGACCAAGTTCTGTGGAAAGCTGAATTAGCCTCTATGTGTGGGGAGGGGAATCTAAAAAGTAGTGTGAGGGGATGGAGAGATGGCAAGTGTTAAGAGCACTTACTTTTCTTGAGCAGTTTATAACCCCCCTTCTGGCTTCTGCAGACACCTGCACGTGTGTTTTTTTGTTTGTTTGTTTTGTTTTGTTTTTCGAGACAGGGTTTTTCTGTGTAGTTTTGGTGCCTGTCTTGGATCTTGCTCTGTAGATGAGGCTGGCCTCGAACTCACAGAGACTCACCTGCCTCTGCCTCCCAAGTGCTGGGATTAAAGGCATGCACCACTACCGCCCAGCAACACCTGCACATACGTGACATACACTCATATAGACATACATACATACACATAAACAAAAATAAACCTTTATTTATGTCTGTGCACCACATATATGCCTGGTGCCTGTGGTAGGCAGACGAGGGTGTTGGGTCCCCTGGAACTGGAGTTACCAGTGGGGTACTGAACCCTCATCCTCGGAAGAGACCCAGTACTTTCAGTTGATGAGCCATCCCTTCTACACCAATAGTTTGTTTCTCTCACTTATACTTCTACTTGCAAAATGGACAAATACGTTTCTACAAATACATTTTGACATCCCATTTACTTGTGGCAAATGTGGCTTATGTAATTTTTTTTCTTTGTTCAGTTAGTTTTTTCTTTGTTTTGTTTTGTTTTATTTTAAGATACATAGCCCTAACTGTCTTAGGACTCACTCTGTAGACCAGGCTGGCCTCGAACTCACAGAGATCTGCCTGCCTCTGCCTCCCTAGTGCTGGAATCAAAGGTGTGTGCCACCATGCCCAGCAGCACTTTGTTCATTTACTCAGAGAACTATAAATATATTATACATGGTTGGTGCTCTTATTTTTTGTAACTTCCTATGGCATTTGAGAAGCAAAAATTTGAAGCTGATAGTCTCACTGACAAGTAACAGAAGAGTTCATGTAGATTACTTTTATCTTTATAAATCTTTATCAGTTTTTCCCTGAGTTGCTTCTGGTTCATTTATTCATTAAAAAATATTTATTTAGTTCTTACAGTGTATCCACTACTCTTCTAGGTACTAGGAATACAATAATGAATAAATTCTTTTCTCTCATGGAATTTCTATTATAATCAATAAGAAGTGGGCAGAAGAATTATAATAAAGAAGAAAACAGATTGTATCCAGTATCATATGTGGCTTCACCTAAGAGACAGAAACTTAAGAAGTGAAGAACCTAACTGTGCACAGGAAAGCATGAGGAAGCAGGAATAGCGAAGGTGAATGCTCAAGAGAGGGGACAGCAGAGAGAATCCTACAGATCACAGAGTCTTGTGGACTTTTAAGAACTTTAGCCTTACGGTGGTGGCGCACACCTTCAATCCCAGCACTCAGGAGGCAGAGACAGGTGAATCTCTGTGAGTTCGAGGCCAGCCTGGTCTACAGAGTGAGTTGCAGGACAGGCTCCAAAGCTACACAGAAACCCTGTCTCAAAAACAAACAAACAAACAAAAAAGAACTTTAGCTTTTACTCAGGATGGATTGTGAAGCCTCTGGAGGTTTCTGAGTTAACAACTTGTTGCTAAAGTTTTCCTGGTCCTGCCTGGCCCACGGTCGGGACAAATCTCTCTCACCCACCAGTCCCGCAGCCGCTTAGACCCAACCAAGTGAATATACAGAGACTTATATTACTTATAAACTGTATGGCCGTGGCAGGCTTCTTGCTATCTGTTCTTATATCTTAAATTAACCCATTTCTGTTAATCTATAAATTGCCACGTGGCTCGCAGCTTACCAGTATCTTAACATCTGCTTCTCACCGAAGCGTCTAGCAGCATCTCTCTGCCTCAGTCTTCCACTTCCCAGAATTCTCCTTTCTCCTTGTCCCACCTATACTTCCTGCCTGGCTACTGGGCAATCAGCACTTTATTTATCAATCAGTCATCCACAGCAACAACTGACATGGTGTAGCTTATATTTTTAACAGAATCATCCTAGCTTCTGAGTCACGGTGAGTACCTGGAAAAGGTTAAGAACCAAAACAGGAGGGGCAACTAAGAGGCTTGTGCAGTAAAATCTGCAATGGAGCTGCAGGATGCAGCCGAGAGACAGTGTTTGCCTAGAGTTTGGAAGGGCCTTGCTTTGATATCCAGCTCTGGAAAAAAAATTAAACTGGGGATATAGCTCAGTGGTAGAACTGGATGTGACCTCCAGTACTACAAAAGAATAATATGCAATAAAAAGACCATGAGAAAAAAGTGAGAGATGATATACTTGGACCAGAACAGTAGTAGTACAGCTGGTGGTTCTGGATCCATTTTGCAAGTAGAAAACAAGTTTTCCTAATACCGTGTATGTGGGGTGTTAAAGAAGTCACAGATAACTTGAAGTTGCTGTCCCAGATACCTAAAATACACAGCTGTAGTGAATGGCAATGGGGAAGACAAGAGAAGGTACAAAATAGAAGATTAAAGGAGTCAGTTTGGGGGCTTGGGATGTAACTGAGTTAGTGGAGTGCTTTCCAAGTATGCATGAAGCCCTGGGTTCATGTGCCCAACTCTGAATAAACCAGGCTTGGTGGAACACATGTAATTAGCATCTAGGAGGTACAGATAGAAGAATCTGAAGTCCAAGGTTGCCTCTGGATACATAGTAAGTTTAAGGCCAGCTTGGAATACTTGAGATACTATCTTGAAAAACAAGTCCGGCAGTGGTGGCACACATCTTTAATCCCTGCACTCGGGAGGCAGAGCCAGGCAGATCTCTGTGAGTTCGAGGCCAACCTGGGCTACAGAGTGAGTTCCAGGAAAGGCGCAAAGCTACACAGAGAAACCCTGTCTTGAAAAACAAAACAAAACAAACAACAACAACAAAAAAAACCAAAACCAAAAACAAAAAAAAAAAGGAAAAGAAAAAAAAACCAAATAAACAAGCAAACAACGAACAACAAAGACCAGTGAACAGAGGCGATAGTTCAGTTGGTAAAAGTGCATTCCATTCAGTCCTCAGCACACATGTCAAATGCCAGATGTGGTATTGGAAGTTTGTAAGCCTAGTGCTGGGATGGTAGATTCAGGAAGATTTCCTCAGAGTTCACTGGACAGCCAGTCTCAACTAATCTCCAGAAGCCCCAAGTTCCAGTGAAAGACCCTATCTCAAAAAGCAAGATTGATGCCGAAGAGATGGTTCTGTGGCTAAGAGTGCATTCTGCCCTTCCAGAGGACCCAGATTCTGTTCCAGCACCTATATCAGGCTGCACACAGCCACCAATAACTCCAGTTCCAGGGTATCTGATGCCCTCTGGCCTCTGTGGACTCTTGCACACACATAGTATATATACTCAATTGTATACACACATTTACACTTAAATAAAAATAATAAATCTAGGGCTAGTCGTGGTGACTCACACCTTTGATCCTAGCACTCATGAGCAGAGGCAGGCGGATTATGAGTTTGAGACCAGCCCTGTCTATAGATTGAATTCCAGGACAGCCAGGGCTATGCAGAGAAGAAACCCTATCTCAAATAAATGAATAAATCTAAAAACAACTCAAAATCCAAGATTGTGGCCATCTAGTTGGCTCAGCAGGTAAAGGAACCTGCTGCCAAACCTAACCACCTGAGATTAATACCTAGGACTTGCATGATGGAAAGAGATAACCAACTCCCACAGGTTGTCCACATGTGTTTGTGGTGAGTTGCTTATGCATGTGTGCATGCACATACACACTAAAATGTAATTTAAAAAAAGGTTCATGGGGGCTGGAGAGATGGCTCAGTGGTTATGAACACTGGCTGTTCTTCCAGAGGTCCTGAGTTCACAGCTACCACATCACATAGTGGCTCACAACCATCTATAATGGGATCTGATGCCCTTTTCTGGCCTGCAGGCCATACATGTAGACAGAGCACTCATACATTGAAAACAACAACAACAAAGCATAAATAAAATTTTAAAAGGTTCATGCATGAATTCAGAGGAGTGTACAGGGTTGTTGCTACCCGACATCAAGCTGGAGGGAGCAATGCTCTTGAGCATGGTCCAAACAAGCTATGTTTTTTTATAAAGTTGTTCAGGATTTGGAGATAGAAAATCAGACTGGATAAAGCTGTCAAGTCTGTCCAGATTTAGTTCATGTCTTAAGGATGTGTGTGTAGATCAGTGATAGAGGGCTTGCCAATCATGCACGGTACCCTGGGTTCAGTCCTGAATGTCAGCACCCTGGGGCCAGGCCTGAGATAGGAAGTGCCATACTGTTAACCTATAGCAGCCGAGGAGTAAAGACCTGTACTCTAGTAAAGACAGGGTGCTTCTGCTGCTGCTTTTTCCCTTTTTTTTTTTTTTTTCCTCTTTTGAGACAGGGTCTCTCTGGATAGCTCTGGCTCTCCTGGAACTCACTCTGTAGACCAGGCTGGCCTTGAACTTGGAGATCCACTTGCCTCTGCCTCCCCAGTGCTGAGATCAAAGGCGTGCAACACCACTGCCCAGTTTCAGAGTACTGAAATTCTAATCAGCCCAATGATGTCTGCAGCCACAGGCTCCTTTCAGGGGTTTTCATTCACAAGGTTATTTGTGTGTGAATATGTGTCGGTGGGGCCAGTGTTCCCTCCTTCTACCATGTTTTTCCTGAGGATCAAACTCAGGTCATCCACCTTGGTGGCAAATCCTTTTACCTCCTGAACCATCCACTGGTTCCGTTTTTATCTTAAATTCCTGGTAATTTTATTCAGCATTGAGGATTGAACCGAGAGCATGCTTAGCAAAATTATACCACTGAGCTCCAACTCCCCTCTAGCTCTTAAATGACATACTAATCACTGAATTGGGAGGGGGGAATCCAATAAGAGAAGAAACTTTAAATCTGCTTCAATTATTTTAATCAATTTTTTTATTCTTTGAAGATTTCATACAGTGTATTTGGATTATAGTTACTCCTCACTCCTCCTAGCTCCTTCCAGATTCTCTCCCCATTTCCCCACTCCTTCCAATCTCATGTCTTTTTTTTAGACCATTCATTGACCTTTTTATTGGATTTGACAAAATCTGCATTATTAAAAGACGAATAAAAAAATTTGAGTTTATATTGAATCCAACAAGCTCTATAGTCTCTAGAATCTTATAAAAGAAATGTCAACTGAGAAACAGTTACCACATGCAGATACTCCTGGCCAAGCGGGAACTAGATCTGCAGGTGAGGTCCAGAGGAGCAGCAAATGGAAGCCATAGAGGAAGTGCTGCTCACTTACTTGGGTGGAAGGGCTTTCTCTATCTCAGTGGGAAGACTGGGAAGATGGCAGAAATTCAAAGGCATATGTGGAATGACTTCTTTCATTCCAAATGGTAATAGAGATTTTTGATCATGGCACTAAGACACCCTTGGGGAAAAGAACACCCTAGCCAGAGAAGGCTCATGACATAATTCTTGGGTAATATGTACAATTTTCAATAACCATATAATTCTAGGTATTGAACCATTACTTAAGTATAGACCTGCCAGGGGCCACACCCTTCAAAGTAAACTGCCTGTTCCTCACCCTAGAAGCCACCCACCTTCAGTAGCTCTTCAGTCAGGAGTGGAAGCTCATTAGCCCTTCCTCTCTCCATGTTAAAATGTTGACTGGCTTGATCTGGACCAGGTCTTGCAGGTAACCACAGTTTCTGTGAACTCATGAGCACAGCACTCCCGTCATGTCCAAAGACACTGTTTGTTCCAGTCCTCGTGGATTTCTGGCTCTTAAGTCTTGCTACCCCCTTCACTGATGGTCTTGGGAGTGGTAGTGGTGTTATAGACAGTGACAGCCCATTTGTTTATTTCTAAATTGTTATTCATGTGTCTGTGTTTATGTATGCCATGTGTGTTAGGGTGCCCACAGAGCCCAGAAGCAGGCATTGGATCTGTGGAATTTGAGTTATAGGCCGTTGTGACTCACCTGGCATTGGTGCTGGGACCAAATGAGTCCTCTGGAAGAGAGCAATTAGTGTTCTTAAGAACTGAGTTCTCTCTCTCTCTCTTTCTTTCTTTCCCTCTCTCTCTCTCTCTCTCTCTCTCTCTCTCTCTCTCTCTCTCTCTCTCTCTCGTGTGTGTGTGTGTGTGTGTGTGTGTGTGTGTGTGTGTGTGTGTGTGTGTTGGTGGTATTATAGGGAGGAGGAACCTTACTGTGCGGATTTAATTAAAACAAAAATACTGCTTTTTATTTAAATAAATAAATAAA
>CABHPH010000717.1:40105-70623 GCA_902168325.1 Peromyscus nudipes
AAAAAAAAAAGAACTGAGTACTCTCCCCTGCTTCCATTATTTAAGTGCATTTCTTTGTTTTCATTCAACAGTTTATTGTTGAATTTATACAGGCAAGGAGGCTCATAACTGTAATCTTAGTTCTTGAGAACCTGCGGCTAAAGGATTATAATTGTCCTGTTAGAAGCAAAGCTATTCTAATGAGAGACACTCATGCCCCTCCCTATGGCTTTAAGACTATTAAAACAATGAGCCCCCAGGAATTTCATGCTGTGAGAAGGAAATGGCAGAAATTCTGTGCTTCTGCTTGAGGAACTTGTTTCCCAGGAGAGTTTACACAGTTCTGACAACTTGTTAACCACATTGCAGTAGAGACTGGAGCTGAGAGACATTGTGGGTTAGTGATGGGTGCAGCCATGCCTTGATCAGGACTGTTTAGTGATGCAGACCTTCTGCCTTCATTTTAAACCTAAACGTCATATTAGGGCCAGAAGATGGATTTGAGGAGGCTGGAGTGGGGAGGTGGAGGTGGGGGTGAAGTGTAGGAGTCATGGAATCTCTTGGCTCCTCTTCCCAGCGTGGCCACTTTGAAGAAGTCTCTTTTCTTGGCTTTTCATTGTTTTATTGGCCTATTGAGGACTGGTGGCCAATCCTAGGTTGTTCGTGGTAGCTATTGGGGCCTAGGCACTGACCCTAACAACTTTGATAATAGGAGCATCACAGCCAAGCCTGGGTATATAGTGCATTCCAAATGAGCCCAGGGCTGTAAAACAAAGCCCTATTTCAAAAACAAAATTTAAAAAAAATATTGTGTATTTCCTAGAATACCAGGCTTAAAATGTTCAGAAACACTTGGTCCCTACCATCAGATTTTCACTGTGATTAGGAGTAGAAGTACATTCAGGAGGGGTTGGGAATTTAGCTCAGTGGAGAGCTCTTGCCTAGCAAGCGCAAGGCCGTGGGTTATACATTCAGGATACAGAAGTAACACTAAGTAAGAGATGAGGTATCAGGAAATGCTTCCCAAAATAAAGGCCCCAGCTGGACTTGAAGGGTGAATAAAAATTGCATGGGGGAATAAAGGCATATGAGAAAGCAGAGCAAATGAAATATTTAAATATTCTGCATGTATTGTGGGTTAGTGAAAGCTATTTTGTAGCCAGAACTAATGTCCCCTTTTTCTTGATTCCTCTCAAGCAGGCTCTGATGAGTCTCTTGGAGGGGAGGTTGTACAGAGGAAAACAGGCCTCAGCGGATGTGCAGATGTATGCTCTCACACTGGCTGTGGATCCTCTAGCTGAGAACAGGAGGCTCCTATGGAGCATAAGCCTCCCACAGGGTGCTCCTGGGGCGCCTGTCCTGGAATTACCCAGGCCAGTAACAAAGCTTTCTTTTCTTCTTTAAAGCAAGCCAGCGGGATGGGATGTCTGCTAGCCTTTGTGCTTAGAGCAGACCAACAAGCATCCAGTGACTTAGCACAAAAGCATTGTTAGACTATAGTGAAAAGTAGGCCAACACCCAGGCCCCTCTCTTTAGAAGGCCCATCCAAAGAGCAGGAGTCCAACAGGCCTGGATTTGGCTCTTTGACATGGATACCGATTTCTAACTTACTGATGACACAGTAAGTTAGATAAGATCTTGGGATCTCATCCCATTGCTGCTCCAAACATCTCAATTTAGAGATTTCTGAGTTGCCGTTGACTCTTTTCTTGGTTCTACATGTCTACTATCAGTAGTAGTGGGGTGCAGGCTGACTTCTTTTTAGAGATGTCCACTCAGGATTCTTGACTTCACTACAGAAAGGATTTCAGCAAAACTGGAGTTTATTAAAAGATTTATAGCATAGACTTTAAACTTGGGGGTTAATAGAGAGATGGAGAAAGAAAGGCTTAGAGACTCGCACTTCATTGTATTTACAATAGCCATATATGTCATTTTGGTGGGCTCTGAAGTTACATCCTCAAAGAGTTGCTAAGGAATTGAAATTCGCTCGTAGGGTGAATCTTGAGGTGCATTGGATAGGATTTCAGTTGATGGGATCATAAGGGTGGCTTGAGAATTTAGGATGTTTTTGATGAACCAGCCTGCCTCCATCTTAGGCTTAAAAGCCATCTTATAGTAAAGACAAACTAGGCTCATTCCTGTTTATGATTAAACCTGTTTCTCAAGGATTAGACTACGCCCCACCTGTAACTTACAATGGTTCTGTGCTGCCTGTTCCAGAAAACGGCAACCATGTTTTTGTTTGAAAAAGTTATTATAACCATTTGCAACTCTACCTTTGTTTCAAAAGGTTGTTATGACCACCTGTGATTATGACTACCTCATTAGGACCTCCTTGCCATCATGCCTTTGTTTCAGGAGGTTGTTACGATTAACTTGTTATGCTTCTGTTCTGCTCCTGTAACCCTATTTTATTATTACCAAATCCCCCGTTTAGAAAACCTCTACCCCTGAACACTAAAAACCTTGTCTCCTCACATCCAGTGCTGACTTCTGGAACCCCACCTTAGGGGGAGGCAGCCCATGCACACAAATAAAACTTGCTTTAATTAATTATTTGCTTTAATTAATTTGGCCATGATGATTTTGGTTGGTGGTCTTTCACCTCCCATCTTTGGTATTAGCATTTTCTTTTTCTTTATTTTATTTTATTTTATTTTATTTTATTTTATTTTATTTTGGTATTAACATTTTCTTTTTATGTTTTTTTTTCATTTTTCTTCATTAAGAAATTTTCTACTCACTCCACATACCACTCTCAGATCCCCCCTCTTCCCTCCTCCCACCCCCCCAGCCCTCTCTCCCAAGCCACCCCAATCCATGTATTAACATTTTCATTGCAAACAAAAGGTAATAGTTTCATTGTGAGATCCCTAGAAAATACCCTTAGGCCCTAAGGCATGGTGCATTACCATTAACAGTCTCATTTGGCACTGTCTCTAAATAAAAGGAACATTATCACTATGTTGACAATCTTCACAGCAACTGTTACTCTAATAGAATTTTGTTTTGTTTTGTTTTAAGACAGGGACTATTCTCTGTATAGTCCTGACTATCTTGGAAGACCAGGTCCTGTAGACCAGGCTGGCCTGGAACTCACAGAGATCCGCCTGCCTCTGCTTCCCAAGTGCTGGGATTAAAGGCATGCGCCACCACTGCCCGGTGATAGAATTATTTTTTAAAGCATTTCAAAAATTTGTATATACAGTGTTCTGCCTGCATGTGTGTCTGCAGGCCAGAATTGGGCACCAGATCTCATTACAAAGGTTGTGAGCCACCATGTGGTTGCTGGGAATTGAACTCAGGACCTCTGGAAGAGCAGCCAGTGCTCTTAACCGCTGAGTTATCTCTCCAGTCCCTATATTTATTTACTTGTATATGTGTACACATACACCTTAAATTTTTTTTAAATTACATTTAGTGTGTGTGTATGTGTGTGTGTGTGTGTGTGTGTGTGTGTGTGTGTGTGTGTGTAAGCACACACAAATACCACAGCATGAGTACAGAGGTGATAGGACACCTTGTAGGAGTCAGTTCTCTTTCTAGCATGTCGGTACCAGGGATCAAACTTAAGTCATCAGACTAGATGACAAGTAAAACCTGCTGAGCAATCTCTCCAGGCTGGGCTTGAATTCACGCTCCCACTGTCTCAGCCCCCTTAGTGCTGGGGTTACAGGCCTGGGACACACCATACCTAGCCCCAAATTATCTGGATCAGATATTAGTTTCCTAGGACTGCCCTAACAAACCCTACAGTGTGAGTGATGTATTACACAGCTCTGAGGGGTAGAGGGCCAAATCAAAGTGCTGGCAGAGTGATTATTTTTCCCGCTCAGGGTTATTGAGGGGTTCTTCTTTGTTCTTCCTTCATTCTGGTGGGTGGTGGCAATCCTCAGTATTCTTTGGCTTGTAGATCTGTCACCCCAATTTCTGTCTTTAATAACATGTAACATTTTCTCTATGTCTGTGCTTCTTCTTTATATGTATAGTAATACAGGCTGGAGAGATGGCTCAGAGATTAAGAGCACTGTCTGCTCTTCCAGAGGTCCTGAGTTCAATTCCCAGCAACCACATGGTGGCTCACAGCCATCTATAATGAGATCTGGTGCCCTCTTTGCCCTCTCCTGGTATACAGGCAGAACACTGTATACATAGCAAATAAATAATTCCTTCAAAAAAAAAAAGATTTATCTGGGGGGTGGGAGGAGGGAAGAGAGAGGGATCTGTGGTTGGTGTGTAAAATGAATAGAAAATTTCTTAATAATAAAAATTTTAAAAAAAGTATAGTGACACTGGAGTAAGGGTCCACCTTTCTCCCATTCACCCTCATTTTACCTTTATTACATATGCCAAGACCCTATTTTTAAGTAAGGTCATGAGGGGTAGGTACTGGGTTTAGGATTTGAACTTATCTTTTAAATTTTTATTTTCTTATTTGTGTGAGGGAGAAAGCCTTGTCTAATGTATGGAGATAAGAAGATAGCTTTTGGGATTGCCCACAACACTAGAATTTCTCCACCATGGGTTCTAGTGATCAAGCTTGGGTCATCGAACTGGTATATAGCAAGTACTTTTTACCTACTGGGACATCTTGCTAGCCTTAAACTTGTCTTTTTAGGGAACATAGTTCAACTTCTATCAGATCATATTATAGCATTACCTGTAAACATTTGGTAGCTCCCATTGTCTGCTAAATTAACTGTAGTTGCTTTATTTATTTATTTGGAGACAGTCTTATGTATCCCAGACTGACTTCATACTATGTAGCTGAGGATGATCATGAACTTCTGATCTTTCTGCTTCCACCTCAAGAGATCATAGACATGTACCACCATGCTTGGCTTTATTTATTTATTTATTTATTTATTTATTTGTTTGTTTGTTTGTTTGTTTGTTTTTGAGACAGGGTTTCTCTTTGTAACAGCCCTAACTGTCCTGGAACTCACTTTGTAGACCAAGCTGGCCTCGAATTCACAGATATCTGCTTGCCTCTGCCTCCTGAATGTTGGGATTAAAGGTGCTCACCACGCCTTTTTAATGCTGTCCTAGGTTTCAAGCATGTCAAGCAAGCAAGCACTCTACCATCTGACCTACATTCCCTGCCCAAAATGCTTCATCTTAGAATACCAGAACTTCTATATGAATAATAAGTATAGTAACAATTATAATAAGTAGAGTACTTGCCATGAGCACAAATCTGGATTCATCTCCCAAAAGCAAACAAACCAAGAACAACTGATCTATTAGGAACTTTCACATTGTATGTATGTCTTTGAATGTTAATAACAATTCTATATGTTAGATATGGTTATTATTTCTATTTTATAGATATGTATTAAAGAAATTACATAACTCACTTAGGATGGCACAGTTATAGAAATGCAATGCAGAAAGTGGAGAGATGGTTTAGCACTTAAGAGCACTGAATGCGCTCCTAGAGAACCTAGGTTCGATTCCCAGCACCCACATATGGTGGCTCTGAACCATTTGTAACTCAAGTTCCAGAGAATCTGATGCCCTCCTCTGAAGGCACTGCATACATGTGGTGCACATACATATGTGGAGACAGAACACCCATACATAAACTGCGATTCAATTTTAGGCTGTCTAACTGTGTGGTATATGTGGGCTTTCTTGCTATACTAAATTTCACTTTTAGTTTCATCTCTTCCCCACTTATGAAGAACAAAAGAATCTAGTCTAGTCTCTGTACTTTGTTACTTTGTGGTCCTTTTGCATTATTCCCATCTCTGCCTATGGGATATCATGAAATGGAACCAAACCTCAACAGTTAGTGAGTGTTAGATGGGTGTGGGGCAGGGAGGCATATTTCATGTAAAGAGTGGGTAAATGTGTAGGTTAATTGGTTAATATGCAAGAGTGAAAGGCTTTATAAACTATACTCAGAATTGTGAGTTGTGTGGGTTTTTGTTTGTTTTCTTGAGACAGGGTCTCATGTAGCCTCGAGCTGGATATATAGCCAAAGCTAGTCCTGAATTCCAGATCCCCCTGCCTCTGCCTCCCAAGAGCTGTTTTTAAACTTGTGTGGGTGTTTTGTGTGCATGTATGTCTATGCACCATGTGTTTTCCTGGTGCCTGCAGAGGCCAGATGAGATCCCTTAGACCTGGAGTTACAGCCAATTTTAAACTACTATACTGGCATTGGAACTGGGTCCTTAGGAAGAACAGTGTTCCTAGCTGCTGAGCCTTCTCTCTACTTCCCATCTGCTGGGATTTTGAGTTTTAGTCCAAGAATAATAGAAGATCATTGAATAATTTAATGTGGGAGTGGGCTTAGATTGGCATTTCAGGTAGATTATCTTGGTGAGGCATGTGCTGTAGTTCCAATGCTTGGGAGGGACATAAAGATTGCATGTTTGTTCAGGGTTAGCCTGGGCTACCATCCCTACTAGATGTGATCTGGACTGAACTGTGAACTAAGGGAAGAGACTAGCCATCTGTCTGAAGTGTTTTCACTTAAAAGATTTTTAGCATTTGTATGGGTAAATGGATAGAATGCATATACTTTCTCAGCATAGTCCTGCTACTTAGAATGCAGTAAGGGACCTCTGCCAGACAGTTGGCAACATTTACCTCCCTTAAGTAAGTGCTTCAGACTCTGGCCAGATGAGTATATTTGTTGGAAAGTAGAAACTAACTGTTCAAGAGTCTGAAAGAGGCCCAGGCAGTGGTGGTATGCCTTCTTGTGGCCTTCATGGGCACCTGCACTCATTTTCACAAAAATGGATACATATGCATACACATAATTAAAAATTAAAAAAAACAAAAAAACAAAAACAAGACCAAAAAAGATATTTTTAATTTTATTTATTTATTTATTTATTTATTTATTTATTAGTCTTATTTATTTGTTTGTTTATTTATTTATTTTTGGTTTTTTGAGACAGGGTTTCTCTGTGTAGCTTTGTGCCTTTCCTGGAACTCACTTGGTAGCCCAGGCTGGCCTCGAACTCACAGAGATCCGCCTGGCTCTGCCTCCCGAGTGCTGGGATTAAAGGCATGCGCCACCACCGCCCGGCTATTTATTTATTTTTGAGATAGAGTCTCAATATGTAGTCCTAGCTGGTTTGGAACTCACAAAGACTGCCTGCCTATGCTCCTTAGTGCTGGGATTAAAGGTGTGTATCACTGCACCCTGACCTTTCATTTTGTTCTTTTGAGAAAGGGTATTGCCATAATGCCAAGGATGGTTTTGAATTAATAGGCTCAAATGATCCTCCAACCTCAGCTTCCAGAGTGGTGTGGTATAGCTAGAAAGACAAACAGATAGACATAGGTTTTTTTGGTTTTGTTTTTGAGACAGGGTTTCACTATGTAGCTTTTGGCTGGCCTGGAACTTGTAGACCAGTTTGGCTTTGAACTTACAGGATTCTACTCTTATTATTCAAGCACATAAAAACAATTCCCTTAATAGTATTACATTGGGTATTAGGTTTTTGTTTGTTTGTTTTTTAATTTTTTTTTTTTTTTTTTGAGACAGGGTTTCTCTGTGTTGTTTGGTGCCTGTTCTGGAACTCCCTCTGTGGACCAGACTGGCCTCGGCTCTGCCTTCCAAGTGCTGACATTAAAGGCGGCGCCACCACCGCCCAGCTTGTTTGTTATTTTTATAGACAAGGTCTCACTATGTAGCTCTGGCTGTCCTGGAACTCACTGTGTAGATCAAGCTGGCCTTGGACTCCCAGAGATCTGCCTGCCTCTGCCTCCCAAATGCTGGGATTACTGGCGAGTATAATCATGCCCATCAGAATTCATCTTAAATGGCAAGCTGATTATCCACTTAAATGTGTGTGTGGTGATTTTCAATTTTAAATTATTATGTTTAAGACGGGCGGCGGTGGTGCACGCCTTTAATCCCAGCACTCGGGAGGCAGAGCCAGGAGGATTTCTGTGAGTTCGAGGTCAGCCTAGTCTACAGAGCAAGATCTAGGACAGGCACCAAAATTACACACAGAAACCCTGTCTTGAAAAACCCAAAAAAAAAAAAAAAAAAAGACTGTTTATATGTCTGATGTATGTAAGTCAGAGGACAGCTGTGTAGTCTGTTCTCCTTCTACCTATGTGGGTTCCAGGGATCGAACTCAGGTTGTCAGACTCAGATTGCAATCAGTTCACTGCTGAGCCATCTTGTGGTGAATTTTTAAGAATGCTAGTATATGTTTTCTTACACTTTAGTAATAAAGGCTTATTTACATTGTATTTCTTAGTTAACATGTATCATATAACATATAACACATACCTTAGGGAAAGGTATTTATAGTGAAGTCAAATATAAAACACAAATTAAGTGAAAGCCTGGGCATGATGGTGCATGCCTGTAATCCTAGCATTTCTGGGGTAGAAGCAGGAAAATCAGGAGTTCAAGGATAGCCTTACTACATAGTAGTTTTACAGCCAGCCTGGGCTACGTGAGACACCATCTCAGAAAAAAAAAAAAAAGATTCCGAAATTACATTGTGTCTCTATGTGAATATGGAGACAGTTAACATTTACCACATGTATGTACTTTCTTTTTTTTTTTTTTTTTAAGATTTATTTATTATATATACATCATTCTGTCTGCATGTGTCCTTGCAGGCCAGAAGAGGGCACCATATCTCATTACAGGTGATTTTGAGCCACCATGTGGTTGCTGGGAATTGAACTCAGGACCTCTGGAAGAGCAGTCAGTGCTCTTAACCTCTGAGCCATCTCTCCAGCCCGTATGTACTTTCTTTTAATAAAAAGATTAAATGAAAGAAGCTGTTATAATATTTCATTAGACTATGAGAAGAAGCAGTTTTTGGTATAGGTAAAATTGATATATGTATCATGTAACAGGTACTAAAGTACCTATAATTCCCACTTGAGAGGTAAGGTAGGAAGATCAGGAGTTCAAAATTAGCCGGGTGGTGGTAGCGCATGCCTTTAATCCCAGCACTTGGGAGCCAGAGATAGGTCTCGAAAAACAAACAAAACAAAAATTCATCTTCAGCTACCTGGCAAGTTTGAGGACAGCCTAGACTGGAGAAATCCTGCCTCAAAAAAAAAAATTAAAATTGAAATGTTAAAACTTCTATAAGGTATTTAAATATGTTTCGGTGTTGACTTATTCTGTAGGACAACCCAAGGGGATCGTCTATAAAAAACTGAACACGCAGTATCTGTGATTCCCACCCAGCAAAGCTGAACATGCCAATACAGCTGTTCTTCCCTCGGCTTTTCTGCAGCAGGATTTGTTCAGAGGCTGCACAGCTGAGTCTGCACCCAGAGTTGCCTATGGGGAAGTGAGTGTGCCCACTAATGGGGTACACAGTGTTTAGCAACTTCGAAATCTTCCTTGTTGGCAGATCTCAAACTTCCTTTCTTCATACATGCATGCATGGGTCTTGAGACATGGAGAAGTTGTGGGTTTTGAGGGCCCAGAGGCTTATCAGCCCCACCAATATATTCTCCAGCATTAGGCAAGACAAATGGATTGTTGTTCAAAAAAAAATACTGTTTGGTTTCCCTCTCTGGACCTGGTTTCTACTTTTCCATCCTGCCTAGGAAAGCCAGAGTCTGTTAGTCACTATGAATCCTCCTCTTTTCTCATCTTTTCTTTGCTCTCCACCTTCTAGGTAAGTCTATGGATTTAGTTCTTCCCTCCACCCCTCCCTTTCTGTTTAAACTGGATCCTTTTATGTAGCCTAGGCTAACCTTGAACTTCCTATGTAGTACAGGCTGGCCTTGAACCTTGCCTTAACCTCCCAAGTACTACAATAGATGTGAGCCACCACACTGGCTTTCTTGGGCTTTGATACATATTTGTAAATACATATGTGTTACTCTGAACCAAAACCAAGAGTCCAAGCATCACCAGGCCTTCAGAAAATGCAGTCTTCGTTCCTTCTGCCTGACATTCAGCAATGTAAGACGGCCTTCCGTGTCACGCTGTCACTGTGTCAAAGAAGCAAACTCTATTTCTTTAGATGCTTTCACTCTCAGAACTAAGGACATTGGCTACACTGTCGGATGTTAGCTGCATTGCTCCCTCTAGCTGGGCATTTACAAGCTCGGTTTCTTTTGGCAGTGGCCCCTCTGTGTGAACCTGGGCAGAGTCCCCAGAGTGAGAAGTCACTGTGCTCATGCTTCCCCTGCTGTGAGATGCCCAAGGTGGATTACAAAGCAGGAGTAAGAGGCGAACAGGCTTTCCTTTTGAGAGTCAGGAGGTGTGTCCAGCTAGTCTCTCTGCGTTACCGCACCGCTCGCTTCATACAGGGATCTGATGTGCTGTGTGGTGCTGCCCCCAACCGGTTTATTCTGATTCTTCTATTCTATTACCATGTTCTTTCTGAGCACATCCATTTTTTTAAATTATATTCTCATTTAAAACAACATCAAACAAAAAGATTGTGAATTAGACGGATCAGGTATACCTACTTGGTAGATGGGAAAACTGAAGGACAGCTAACCTTATTGATTTTTTTCAAGATTAAATGGTTCTTAGAAGGAATAATTGACTAGAATTCAATTCAAATCTCTTGCTCATTATACCATTAGGTCCTCTAGTCCTTTGTAAGTTCAGTATCATAGTCTAAAAAAGTATACTCATTATACTTGTAGAATTTGTTCCTTTTTCTCTCTTGGAAAGAGGAGGGAGATAGTGTATCTTGAAAGGGTTGAGTAAATTCACTTTTGAGTTCCTGTTCTGCATGGAGCTATCTCACGCAAATGCTGTGACCTCTAACTCCTTGTATAATGAATGTAGTTGTAAAAAGATGTACTCTGAAACCAGACTGTATTGTCTGCCTGATTCTGCCCTTAATAATGGAATAACCTTATTTAACTTTAACTGTCTTTTGTAATATGAGAGTAATACAGATAAATCTATGTACATGTTCCAAATTTAGAAAAACTCACCTGGCTCTGTAGTGCAATGGATAGCGCATTGAACTTCTAGACAAAATTAGAAAAACTCTGAAATCGGAAACACCATTGGTCCTAAACATTTTAGACAAGAAGTACTCAGCCCATAGTACACCTATCTTATAGGGCTGCTGTGTAGATTAAATGAGATAATGTATATACAATTATTAGAAGTGTTTGGTGTAATATATAAAGCACTATATAAATAGTCACTGAAAAATACTGTTATGTGATCTATAAGTATACTTTTGCGCTTCCTTTTTTTTTAAGATTTATTTATTTATTATGTATAGAGTATTCTGCCTGCATGTATGCCTGCAGGCCAGAAGAGGGCACCAGATCTCATTACAAGTGGTTGTGAGCCACCATGTGGTTGCTGGGAATTGAACTCAGGACCTCTGAAAGAGCAGTTGGTGCTCTTAACCACTGAGCCATCTCTCCAGCCCTCTTTTCTTTTCTTAGACAGCGTCTCACTATGTAGTACTGTCTGGCCTGAAACTCAGAGATCTGCCTCCCAGGTGGTGGGATTAAAGGCATTTACCACCACACTCAGCTACTTCTGCAGTCTTAAGAAATCATCCCTGGCATGGTGGCACACACCTTTAGTCCCAGCACTCAGGAGGCAAAGGCAAGCGGATTTACGTGAGTTTGAGGCCAGCCTGGTCTACAAACTGAGTTCCAGAACAGCCAGGGATTCATAGAGAAACCTTGTCTTGAAAAGTAAACAACAACAAAATTATCACAGGAGACTGGAGAGCTGGTTCAGAAGTTAAGAGCATTTGTTTTTGCAGAGAGCCCAGATTCAGCCCCAACTACTTACATGGTGGCTCACAACCATCGGTAACTCCAGTTCTAGGAGCTCCAACATCCTCTTCTGATCTCTAAGGGTACCAGGCACACAAGTGATGCACATGCATGCATACAGGCAAAACATCCATACACATGAATCTTTTTTTCCATTAAAAAATAAACACAAAGCGGGGTGTGATGGCATGTACGTGTACTGCAGCATTTGGGAAGTTAGGGAAGGAGGATCCTGAGTCCAAAGCCAGCCTGGGTTAAATAGTAAGACTGGTTCCAAACACACAAAATGGCCAAAACCTCACAAAGCAGTGCTTCAAGATTATGTGGGAATAATGGAGAGCAGCAGATTTCTTGGAAGAATGCATTCTTTAGTTCTTCCACAGCCCTGTTCCTCCTATTCAACTCACTTTGCCTAACTCTTAACCACTGAACTGCTCTGGCATGGCTGCCAATAGCATCTTAGTGTCTGAGTTGCAAATGGACATTTTTTTCCAAGCACATCTTATTTGGTGTGTACAGCACTTTGATACTGTTGGTCATTTCTTTTTTGGCTATTCTCTTCTTTTAGCTTCTATGATGATATTTTGGTATGGTTGGTTTTTATTTGTTTGTTTTTCGTTTTGGGTTTTTGTTTTGTTTGTTTAGAGACAGGGTTTCACTATGTAAGCCTGAGTGGCCTGGAACTCATTATGTAGACCAGAGAGATCCACCTGCTTCTGCCTCCTGAGTGCTGGACTTACAGGCATGTGCCACCAAACCCAGCTGTGGGATGTTGTGTGTGTGGCCGTTTGGGAGGCGGGGGTCTCCTGTAGCTCAGGTTAGACTCAAACTCTTGATCCTCTTGAATTTACTTCCTGAACACTGGAGTTATGGCATGTGCTACCATGCTTTCTTCCTCAATTTGTCTTTGTCTTTTCCTTTGAACTTTACCTTTCCTAAGGAGTCCAGGTCCTTACCTGTGTGTTATCCCCAGGCTACTTCCTCTATTACTTGGCATCAGTAATCACCCCAGCTCAAGATTGTTACTTCCTAAGATTTAGTCTCCTGCTAGACTCAGTTCCTAACTAATTCTTTACTTTTTTTCTTTTCTTTTTTAAGACAAAGTCTCACTTCGTTTTAGGTATAGGACTCATTATGTAGGCCAGGCTGACCTTAAACTCATGGTAATCTTCCTGCTTCTGCCTTGTCGATGCTGGGGTTACAGCCATGAGGTACCATGCCTGGCATAAAATGGTTTTGGTTTTTTGGTTTTTTGGTTTGTTTTGTTTTTGAGACAGGGTTTCTCTGTGTAGCCCTGACTACCCTGGAACTCATCTGCAGAACAGGCTGGCCTCAAACAGAGATCCACCTGCCTCTGCCTCCCAAGTGCTGGGATTAAAGGTGTGTGCCACCACGCCTGGCCATAAAATGACTTTTTTTTTTTTTTTTTTTTTTTGGTTTTTCGAGACAGGGTTTCTCTGTGTAGCTTTGCGCCTCACTTGGTAGCCCAGGCTGGCCTTGAACTCACAGAGATCCGCCTGGCTCTGCCTCCCGAGTGCTGGGATTAAAGGCATGCGCCACCACCGCCAGGCAAAATGACTTTTTAAAAAGGTGTTTGGTGGTACTGAGGAGCTGAGGAGATGGCTTAGCAGTTAAGAGCACTGAACAAGTTCAGTTCCAAGTACCCGTGTAAGGCAGCCCATAGACACTTGTGACTCCAACTGCAGGTGGTCTGACCCTCTTCTGGATTCCTCAAGTGACTGGCACATCTGACATTAGACACATACTCACACACATACACATAACTATCTTCCCTATGGTGGTACACACTTTTAATCCCAGCACCCAGGAGGCAGAGGCAGGTGGATCTCTATGAGTTCAAAGACAGCCTGCTCTACAAACTGAGTTCCAGGACAGCTAAGACTACACAGTCTCAAACAAACAAACAAATTTTAAAAAACATTTAGAGGAGATCCAGGCATGGTGGTACATGCCTGTAATCCCAGCACTTGGGAGGTGGAGGCAGGGAGGATAAGTTCAAAGTCATCCCTGGCTACACAGTGAGTTTGAGGTTAGCCTGTGCCACATGAAGCACTACTGTAACAGGTCTTTCTTTGGACTGCCAACTTCCAGATAATGACACTGAGACATTTTATTATGAAAGCTTGGCCTTAGCTTAGGCTTGTTCCCAACTAGCTCTTAAAACTTAAATTCTAAGGCTTGTATCTTATTAGCCAAATTTTTATTATTTACATCATTAACCTGTGTTCTGCCATGTGGCTTGTTACTTTTCCTTAGTACAGTGAGTCTGAGTTCTTCCACATCTTTCTGGTGAATCCCCTGCTCCTCGGATTTCTTCCCAGATCCTTTCTCTGTCCGGAAGTCCCACCTATCCTCTCCTGCCTAGTTATTGGCCGTTCAGCTCTTTATTAAACCAACCAGAAGGTGCCTTAGGCAGGTGAGGAAGGACAGAGACACATCTTCACATAGTGTACAAAAAGATTATCCCAACACACTATCTCAAGACAGATGGCTGAAGTGATGGCTCTTTGTTTAAGAGCACTTGCTCAGTTAAGAGCACTTGTTCAGGGCTGGAGAGATGGCTCAGCGGTTAAGAGCACTGCCTGTTCTTCCAGAGGTCCTGAGTTCAATTCCCAGCACCCACATGGTGGCTCACAACCATCCGTAATGAGATCTGGTGCCCTCTTCTGGCCTGCAAGCATGCATGTAGGCAGAACACTGTATATATAATAAATAAATAAATCTTTAAAAAAAAAATGACTCTTTAAAAAAAAAAAAAGAGCACTTGTTCAGTTCCAAGCACCCATGTAGTGGCTTATAGCCATCTCTAACTCCAGTTCCAGAGAATCTGACACCCTCTTCTGGCCTCTGTGAGCATCAGGAATGCATGATACACATACATACATACATACATACATACATACATACATACATACATACATACATCAGTGCAAATATTCATACACATAAAAATAAATCTTTATATTTGATCTTAGCAAAAAGGCAGAAAAGCAACAAAGTAAATCCTTGAAAAGTGAAAGAACAAACGTCGTTTCTAGGTGTTTGCTCTTCCATGCTTTTACCACCGCTCTAAACAGTTCTGATAAATAGTAGCGGGGCCTTCCTTCTGTTTTGCAGTATATCAACTCTGGGAACCTGGAACAGCTGCTAGACAGTGACCTGTATTTGCCCTGGACTGTGAGAGTGAAACTGGCCTATGACATAGCAGTGGGCCTCAGCTACCTTCACTTCAAAGGCATTTTCCATCGGGACCTCACATCAAAGGTACGAAGACTATTTTCATAACTCTTGAGAAACACAGTTATTACGGAGCCTAGAAATATGAGGATTTCTATTCTAGACTTAACTTTAATCAAAACATAGTTCAGTATTTGATACAGTTAATCCTTAGAAAGCTTCTATCTGGGTTAAGGATATAGCTTAGTTGGTAGGGTACTTGCTTAGCATGCACAAAGATTTGATCCCCAGCACTGGATAGAAGCCGGAGGATCAGAAGCTCAAGATCATTCTCAACTACATAGAGAGCTCAGGTCAGGCTATAGGTCCTAAAAATCAAAACCAAACCAGCCTGTGTCTGCTCAGAGCAGGCACCTTTGAGTACTGAGCCAGGCAGTACACACATCTTGAGAGCCTTTATATTTGACTTTAGTCTCCTGAATGTGTGCTGCATAAGCACCTGGAGAGCTTCCTGAGAGCTGTGGAGCCCGGCCTGTTTTCTCCTCCATGGCCTCCAGGAAGCAGCTCTGAACGAAGAGCAGAGTTGGGTGATAGTGAGTCAAGTGAATGAACGTTTGGAGTGCTCGGTGGGCCACCGTGTGCTGACCCATTTCTATTGTGTGATAGAGTTTCTGCCGCCCTGCCAGTTCTGCTTTGATGTTCGCTGGTCTCTGTAGTGTTGTTCTGTTGTCCAGATTGCTGTGTGACCAGGTTAGAAAACAGTTTCATTCAGAGAAAGTTGGCCTTGTTACAAAGCAGGAACTTGAGGGCTGAATGTCCCAGGATACTTCCATGACAAGGGTTTTTTTTTTTTTTTTTTTTTTTTTGGTTTTTCGAGACAGGGTTTCTCTGTATAGCCCTGGCTGCCCTGGAATTTGATCTGTGAATCAGGCTGGCCTCAAACTCACAGAGATCCATCTGCCTCTGCTTCCCAAATGCTGGGATTAAAGGTATGTGCCTCCACCTCCTCACTCCATGACAAGGCCTTTAAATAATATTATTTGAGCTAATGGAGGAACTGGAAGGCCACCTAGGGTACTTAGTATGACATCTGCCCAAGGACCAAATTGAAGTCTTGTAAGGTTTGTTAGAGGGTTTGTTTTGAAGGTTTATTTTCATTTTATATGTATGAATATTTGCCTACATGAATGTATATGCACCATGTGCATGCCTGGGGTGCACAGGCCAGAAGAGGGTATCAGATTCCCTTGTCTGTTGTAAGCTGGCATGTGGGTGCTAGGAAACAAACTTGGGTCCTCTGCTAGAACAGCCAGTGCTTTTCTGCTGAGCCATCTCTCCAGCCCCGGAGTATAGGAGTTTCATACATATCCAAGAATAGTAGTCACTTTATTCCTCCCCCACATATACACATGTGCGCGCGCGCGCACACACACACACACACACACACACACACACACACACACACACAGAGGCATCTAGCCAAAATCAGATCTTCCACTAAAAGTATTATTTCTTCTAAAGTAGAAGAAATTTGCAAAAAGTTATCCCCCATACCTACATGAATGTTTCCTATGCCTGGATTCATGGATGGAAAAATAATAAAGGGGGGGAATATTTAACCTATAATTACATATGGTCTCATTGAGAAATAACTAAAGGAGCCAGGTGGTGGCACACGCCTTTAATCCCAGCACTCAGGAGGCAGTGGCAGGTGGATCTCTCAATTCAAGGCCAGCCTGGTCTATAGAGTGAGATCCAGGACAGCCAGGGCTACACAGAGGAACCCTGTCTCAAAAAGAGAGGGGGGTGGGGGGAGAGAGAGAGAGAAAGAGAGAGAGAGAGAGAGAGAGAGAGAAAGAGAGAGGAGAAATAAAAGAACAGTGCAGTATTTTATAGTTGAATATTCAGCTGCATGGACTGTAGACTTTTTATCACAGGGGAGATCACTCTAGGCCAAGATGGTAAAGCTTCCTGGAAGAAAACTCCCTGCTCCTCAGCAGTGTAGCATATTCCCTTTCTGTACTCTGAAAATACTTTGTCATTTTGGTTAGTATTCTTTTTGAGCTTGTTGTAGTAAAAAATGAATAAGCTCTCTGGGCACAGATAGGAATGTTTATAATTCCAGTGCTTGTAAGAGTGAGGCATGATGACCACAGTTTGAGGCTAGCTCAGGCTATCTAGTGAGACTTTCTTTCAAAAAACCAAACCAAACAAATAAAAAGACCAAACAAGCAAATAAAGAAAAAGACCAAACTAAAAAAACCTAGAACTGTTGGGTAAGACCACCAGCCTTTGATTTCCTTATATGAGAGTAGATATTCTCTTTAGCAATGGGCTTAAAGCAAAACGATGGGAGGGCTGGAGAGATAGCTGAGCCATTGAGAGCACTGGCTGCTCTTCCAGAGCACCCAGGTCCCATTCCCAACTTCAACATCGTGGCTCAAAACCTTCTGTGATCCAACGCCCTCTTCTGGCCTCTGCAGGCACTGTATGCACATGGTGTTCAGACATACAGGCAAAACACCCATACACATAAAGACAAAACAAAAACAACCCAGGATCTTAAAACAATTCCTTTTATAAGGAACCTGGCTGGCTTTAAGAGGGCAATCCTTATGTCTCTGCCTCCTGAGCACTGGGATTACAGACATGCACCACCACACTCAGCAACTCTTTGTTTCTAGGCCATACCTCCTGGACTTTAAGATGGTATTGAGGATATTTGGAAATGATGAGATTAAATGAATTTTTAAGGTCTAATGATGGTATAGGAAATTCTCTAGAACAGTAGGTTCAGCTGGGTAGTGGTGGCACACGCCTTTAATCCCAGCACTCAGGAGGCAGAGCAGGCAGATCTCTGAGTTTGAGGCCAGTCTGTTCTACAGAGTGTTCCAGGACAGTCAAGGTACACAGAGAAACCCTGCCATGAGAAACCAAAAAAGAAAGAAGAGAGAGAGAGAGAGAGAGAGAGAAAGAGAGAGAGAGAAAGAGAGAGAGAAAGAAAGAAAGAAAGAAAGAAAGAAAGAAAGAAAATAAAACAGTAGATTCATTTGTTATTGTTTTGCAATGCTTGGAGTTGAACAGAGGACTTTATTCATAGTAGACGGATACTCTACCATGAGCTGTATCATTTAGCCCTCCTTTTTTATGTATCTTTGACCTCAAACATAGCAATCCTGTCTTAGCCTCCTCAGTGCTGGAATTAAAGGCTTCTGCTACCATGCTAGCCCTATTGGTTCTTTTGTTGTTGTTTTATGATTTTTTTGTTTGTTTTATGTGCATTGGTGTTTTGCCTGTATGTATGTCTGTGTGAGGGTCCAGGATCCCCTGGAACTGGAGTTACGGACTGTAGCTAGAGTTTTCCTGCCTGGCCCACGTCAGGACAAATCTCTTTCACCTGCCAGTCCCACAGCCGCTCAAACCCAACCAAGTAAACACAGAGACTTATATTGCTTTCAAACTGTATGGCCGTGGCAGGCTTCTTGCTAACTGTTCTTATATCTTAAATTAATCCATTTCTATAAATCTATACCTTACCACATGGCTCGTGGCTTACCGGCATCTTCACATGCTGCTTGTCCTGGCGGCTGGCTGGCAGCGTCTGGCAGCGTCTCCTTCCACCTTCCTGCTCTTTTTATTCTCTGTTAGTCCCGCCTATACTTCCTGCCTAGCCACTGGCCAATCAGTGTTTTATTAGCAACACATTTGCCATACAGAACATCCCACAGCAACGGACAGTTGTGAGCTCTCATGTGAGTGCTGGGAATTGAACCTGGGTCCTCTGGAAGAGTAGCCAGTGCTCTTAACTGCTGAGCCATCTCTCCAGCCCCTGTTGTTGTTGTCATTAAGATCACACACACAATTTTTTTTTTCCTGTCTTTTTGAGACAGAGTTTATGGAACCCTGGCTGTCCTGGAACAGGCTGGCCTCAACTCAGAGGTCTGCCTCCTGAGTGCTGGGATTAAAAGCATTAGCTACGATACCCAGCTTAAGATATATTTAAATTTTATTTATGTATATGAGCATTTTGCCTGCACATACATATGTACACCACTTGTGCACCTGATTCTGGGACAAATCAAAGGTGTCAGATTCTTTGGAACTAGTTATAGATGGTTGTAACCACCATGTGGGTACTGAGAACTGAAACCCCAGGCTTCTACAGAGCAACATGGTTGCTTTTCTTTTCTTTCTTTCTTTTTTTTTTTTAAATTGTTTTTCATTTTATTTTCTATGTGTGTTGGTTCTTTGCCTACATGTATGTCTTTGTGAGGGTGTAGGATCCCCTGGAACTGGAGTTATAGACAGTTGTGAGCTGCCATTGGGAACTGAACCTAGGTCCTTTGGAAGAGGACCAATACTCTTTTTTTTTTTTAATTTATTTTTTAAATTACACTCATGATATTCATTAATTACACTCATGATATTAATCACATTTGTGGTATTCATAGATTACATTCGCAGTATTCATTCAATTATATATATATATATATTAATTTTAAATGCCGAATGTCATTTATTGAAGGAGGGAGGAGGTCTTAAATACAGGCTTACAGCACAATGGGAGGACCCTGGAGGGCAGAAGTTTGCTACTGATGTTTTACAATCTTGCTTCTAATCTGTTAATGCCCATTATTCAGGATACACAGACAAGGAACTTCTCTTAAGCATTCAGGAGGGTGGAACTTGGCAGGGAATTAGCATAGGGAGGATATCAAGGTCAAGGTCTGCAAGCAAGGCAACAGTTACCCAAAACGGGGGCCAGGGCCCTACAGGTCCCCCCCCTTTTATTAAAAAATGAGCTTCTGACTTGGGTTGCGTGGGACGTCACCTTACCCGTCACCTTACCTTACCTTACCTGCCCAGGCCACACAGGTGCTCTGTCTTATGTTGGTGAGTGCCCCCCAGGCATTACCCGTCTCTGAATACTCATTTTCATACAGGCTCAATCGTGTGTGAGCTGCATAGTTAATTGCTGCCAAAGATCTCAAAGTGGCACTGGGCTTGCAATCTGTGTGTTCGACACAGAAAAGACCAACAGAGGTCCTATCTCACCCATAGCCAGTAGGCTAAAGGCAACTGAGCCATTCCCTTCCTTAACGAGCCATACTGTACGTTAGTGGAGGACCAATACTCTTAAACATTGAGCTATCTCCCCGGCCCGCAACACATTTTCTTAAGCACCAAGACATCTCTTCAGCCCCAATTCATTCTTTTTGCTGTTTTGCTGTTTTTTTTTTTTTCCCAGAGACAGGGTTTCTCTGTGCAGCCCTGGCTATCCTGGAACTCTCTTTGTAGATCAGACTGGCCTTGAACTCACAGAGGTCTGCCTGCCTCTGCCTCCAGAGTGCTGGGATTAAGGGCATGCCCCACCATCACCTGGCCCCAATTCATTTTTAATTCAAGCTTCCTTTACTCTGAAAATTTCCCCCTACTGGTTGTGTGGCCTGGACTCTAACTGAATTGACTTTTAACTCTAGAAGAACCAACAAAGTATCTTCAGTAGAGGCAGCAACACCACCAAAAAAACAAAACCAAGATCTAAAGGTACAATTCATAATGTGTACTCATACTTCTAAGGGTCACCACAGAAGAGCAGTGGTGCTTTCCTGATTTCAGGCAGTAATGGGACTGAGCTCAAACAAGCTGCTCTCACAGCTATGGTAAAGAGCTCCTGTATTGTGTATACAGTTACACAGTTCACTGTTGGAAGTACTAATAAATGGCCACTTCTTGATGGTGTCCGTGAACTGTGTATTTTAAAGCCATACCACCTCCCACTTCCTTGTAAGTAAATTCATAGCGTCACTACTGCACTAATCTACTTCAGAACATCTCTTGTTCATTTTGTCTTTTCAGGTTTCACTCTTCTTTCAAATTGTATTATATATATTGTGTGTGTGCCTGTGCGTGCATGAATATGAGTGCAGTTGTTTCATTGGATCTGGAGTTAGAGGAGGTTGTAAGCTACGCAGCATGGGTGTTAGGATTTGAACTCTGGTCCCCAGCAAGAGCAGTATGGACTCCTCCCCCCCCCCATCCCCAAGACAGGGTTTCTCTCTGTGTAGCTCTGGCTGTCCTGGAACTCACTATGTAAACCAGGCTGGGCTTGAACTCACAGATCTTCCTGCCTCTGCCTCCCAAGTGCTTGGATTAAGGTGTGCACCCCTACTCACCACTACCCCCCCAGGCTGCAGTATGCACTCTTAATCACTGAGCCAGCCATCTCTCCAGCCTCAGGATCTCACTCTTTAGTGGATTCAATGTTTGGTTCCTTGTACCCATGTCAGGCATCACAAGTACCTGTAACTATAGCTCCAGGGGATCTAACACCTCTGGCCTCTCTACAGGTACCTGCACTCTCCCACACACAGACATACACACATACACATACTTTTAAATAGTAAATACATTTAAAAGGCACAAATAGCCAGGCAGTGGTGGCGCACTCCTTTAATTCCAGCACTCGGGAGGCAGAGACAGGTGGATCTCTATGAGTTCAAGGCCAGCCTGGTCTACAGATCGAGTTCCAGGACAGTCAAGGCTACACAGTCAAACTCTATCTTGAAACACCCCCCCCCCCCAAAAAAAGCACAAATGTATCAGAGGGTGGGAGTAAACACAGAGATGGCTCAGTAGGTAGAAGTACTTGCCACCAAGCTTGATGACCTGAGTTCTACCCACATGGTGGAAGAAACCTACTCCTGCAAAGTTGTCTTTCTGACTTCCACATGTTTGCTATGGGCATGTCTGTATATATACACGAACAATTTAAAATGTACCAAAGTATGATGACTCATATTTGTAATCTAGTCCTGGCATTCAGTGTAGCTGGGGGTGGTTGGGGCTGGAGGATCAGAAGTTCAAGGCCAGCTTGAGCTTCATGGGAGATTCTGTCTGCAAACAGGAATGAGGAAGCTTGAGAGATGCAGGGAGTGGCTGTCAGGGCACCTGCAGTTACCACCTTTTTTCTCTTCTGAGACACCGTTTAGCACTAGCTGTTTTGGAACTTACTGTATAGACCAGGCTCGCCTCCAGCTCACAGAGATCCTCCTGCCTCTGAGCACTGTGATTAAAGGTGGGCACTACCACACCTGGTCAGAGTCTCTAAAAACTGTAAATCAGACAGTAAACAAGACAGTAGATCAAACCCTGGAGACAGAAGTCTGAGTTGTTGGTGAACAGGAAGAGGATGAGAGAAAGAAGTGAGGGATGTGAACTGCCTCACAGGCTTAGTGACCTCACTCGGAGCTTTAGCTAATCAGTTGGCATAGGGCCCATCTTTTCATGGACACAGCCCGAGATCTGGAGTGCTGATCTAGCAGAACTTAGGGAGGAGCGAGTCAGGACGAGCACAAGGACAGACCTTGGGAGTCACCCGGTTCATTTCTCTGGGGTCCATGATTGATTGTGACAAAATAACAGGTGCCTCTTAGCTCAGGGAAGAATAGTGTGAGCACATCAAGGTCAGAAGAAGCAATTAATGTGTACCTGTGCACAATAAACTGAGTGACTTGGCCAGACTGGCAACAGAGAAGGCGGGAGGGAGGACTGGGCTGGGTCAGATAGGGCCTTGCTGGCCCCACAAATGTTTCTGTGAGCCAAGAATCTCTGCTCTCTGCTGCCTCTGGAAAAGCAGGTGGGGTGCGGGCTTCCTGAGCCTGCAGTGTCGGAGCTATTTGGGGAGAGCTAGTTGCAGCTTTGGGTTATTTATAGATCATTTGGGTTCATCCTTTCTCTAGAGATGGGAGCACTTATTCAGGACTATGTCCTTAGCCTCTCTCACGAACTGACTACTAAGGAAAGCTCAAAACAGAACCTGCTCTTGAGGTGTTTTTCTAGACTGTAAAGGAGTGGTACAGAGGAGCTCAGGGAGTTGAGGAGAGAAAGGTGAAGGCTGGAGAAGTCAGGATTGCAAAGGCAGTTTGCCTTAAAGATTGAAAGAGAAAAACTTTCCATAGGTTGCCAGGTGGTGGGGGCACAAGCCTTTAATCCCAGCACTCGGGAGGCAGAGGCAGGTGGATCTTTGTAAGTTCTAGGCCAGATTGGTCTAGGGTGAGTTCCAGGAGAGCCAGAGCTGTTAAACCAAGAAACCTTGTCTTGAAAAGCAACAAAAAGGCCAGGCAGTGGTGGCCCACACCTTTAATCCCAGCACTAGGGAGGCAGAGGCAGGCGGATCTTTGTGAGTTCGAGGCCAGCCTGGTCTACAGAGCGAGATCCAGGAAAGGCGCAAAGCTACAGAGAGAAACCCTGTCTTGAAAAACAAAACAAAACAAACAAAAAAACCACCCCTTTTTATAGGTAAAAAAAGGCTTGGTTGGGCTAAGGGTGTAGCTTAGTGGTAGAACAGATAGAGCACTCTACATATGTGAGCCCTGAGTTTGATCCCAGTAAACACACACACACACACACACACACACACACACACACACACACACACACACACACACACATACACACACACTAATGCATAGGTATCAGAAAATATCCCAGGCTAGGCGGTGGTGGCACATACCTTCAATCCCAGCACTCGGTAGGCAGAGGCAGGCGGATCTCTGCGAGTTTGAGGCCAGCCTGGTCTACAGAATGAGTTCCAGAAAAGGCTCCAAAGCTACACAGAGAAACCCTGTTTCAAAAAGCCAAAAAAAAAAAAAAACCAAAGGGAATATATGAAGAAAGATAAAGATGTAAAGGGGGGTCTTCAAGCTTGGTAAGTCCAGGTTTGTCCAGGTCACTTATAGGTGACACATTTGGGAAAGGTATAGTAGTACCAGGGGGTAGGGCTATGTGGGAAGTGAGCCAGATCATACTTTTGGTGGATGGATGCTGGAGACTGAACCAAGAATCTCATGCAAGCTAAGCACATATTGTACCACTGAGAAATATCTTTGATACTTAAGACCATGATTAGTACTTAGAAAACAAGGAAATGGACTGGAGAGAAGGCTCAGCAGTTATGAGTATGTACTGCTTTCTGCAGAGGACCTGAGTTCAATTCCCAGCACACGTCAGATGGTTTACAACCATCTATAACTCCAGTTCCAAAGGAAGCAATACCTTCTTCTGGCCTTCATGGGCACCTGCACTCACATCTGCATTCACCCTCCTCACATATACATAGTTAAAAATAAAGTAAATCTTTAAAAACATAAAAAAGAAAGGATAACATTTGTGCTTTGGAAATTCGGCACTTGGGAAGTGGAGGCAGGAGGATCAAGGTCAACCTCAGATACATACCAAGTTCTAGGCCAGCCTGGACTCTATCAAACCTTGTTTCAAAAAATAAAAAAACAGCCTACTTGTGGTGGCACATGCCTTTAATCCCAGCACTCAAAGCAGAGCCAGGTGGATCTCTGTGAGTTCGAGACCAGTCTGGTCTAAAGAGTGAGTTCCTGGACAGCCAGAGCTGTTACACAGAGAAACTCCTGAAAAACCAACCAGCCAACCAACCAACCAATAATAATAATAAACAGTCCAGGTCCGAAATAGTGTTTTTGGATGGGCATGGAGGTGAATAATAATAATAATAATAATAATAATAATAATAATAATAGTAGTAGTAGTAGTAGTAGTAGTAGTAATAGTAATAATAATAATAAAACAGTCCAGGTTTGAAGTAGTGTTTTTGGATGGGCATGGAGGCACATACCTTTAACCCCAGTGCTTAGGAGGAAGAGGCAGGCAGATCTCTATGAGCTAGAGGCCAGCCTGTTCTACATCTCAAGTTCTAGGCCAGCCAAGGCTACATAGTGAGTTTCTGTCTCAAAAAACACACAAATAAAAAGTAGTGGCCATGTCTGAGTTCTGGGTTTCTCAGCCACTAGGGCAGTACTGTCCATTTTGATTGGTGCCCACTGTGAGGAATTTGGAAGTTCCTCATCAACTTTATCACACTGCCCTGGATGGGAATAAGAAAGCTGCATGTAACCTGGGTAGTGGTGGTGCACATCTTTAAACCCAGCACTCAGGAGGCAGAGGCAGGCAGGTCTCTGTGAGTTCGAGGCCAGCCTGGTCTACAGAGCTAGTTCTAGGACAGCCAGGGCTACTAAAGAAACCCTGTCTTGGAAACCTACCCCCCCACCACCACCAAAAACGAACAAAACAAAAAGAATGCTGCATGTTTTCCTGAAGTCATACTACCATGAGCATGACTGGTCAGAATTCATTGCCTACCTCCAGCTCTCTATCAGGGCCAGATTTTCCCCTGGGGAGATGGTGGCTATTCTGTCTTCCATTACCGTCACGTGAACCTGCTTCTAATGTGCTATGAAAAGGAGTAAAGAGATTTTGGACTATTACTTAGAAAACTATATGGGACCTCAGGCACACATTTTCTTGGCTCAAACAAAGACCGTTGTATACTGATTCCATCCCTCTGCTTGTGGGAGTAGGTGGCTTAAATTAATATTTAGGTGAAAAAAACAAAAAACAGGGCTGGAGAAATAATTCAGTGGTTAAGAGCACTGTCTGGGGGCTGGAGAGATGGCTCACAGGTTAAGAGCACTGACTGCTCTCCCAGAGGTCCTGAGTTCAATTCCCAGCACCCACATGGTGGCTCACAGCCATCTGTAATGAGATCTGGTGCCCTCATTTGGCCTGCAGTCATACATGCTGTATACATAATAAATAAATAAATCTTTTAAAAAAAAAAAAAGCACTGTCTGCTCTTCCAGAGGATCCAGGTTCAATTCCCAGCACTCACCTGGCAGCTCACACCTATCTATAACTCCAGTTCCAGGGGATCTGACCCCCTCACGCAGACATAAATGCAGGCAGAACATCAATGTACATAACAAAATGAAAATAAACAAACCATTTCAAGATCCAGGATTAACTCGACTTTTTTTTTTTTTGAGGCAAGATGTATTAGTCGGTGTTCTCTAGAGAAATGGTTCTCAAAATGTGGGTCGCAACCCCTTTAATAAACCTCTATCTCCCAAAATATTTACATTCATAACAGTAGCAAAATTACAATTATGAAGTAGGAATGAAAATCATTTTATGGTTTATGATTGGGGGTCACCACAACATGAGGAACTGTATTAAAGGGTCATAGCATTGGGAAGGCTGAGAACCATTGCTCTACAGAAAGAATAAGCATTTATTAGAATGGCTCACAGGCTGTGGTCCAGCTAGTCCAACAATGGCTGTCTACCAACAGAAAGTCCAAGAATCCAGTGGCTGCTCAATCCACAAGGCTGTATGTCTCAGCTGGTCTTCAGTATATACCAGATTATCAAAAGAAATAGGTTCTAATGCCAGTGAAGGTGTGGGCATGTCAATGAGAATGAGGTCAAGCTTCCTACTTCCATGTCCTTTATACAGGCTGCAAGCAGAGGGTGTAACCCAGATTAAAGGTGGATCTTCCCACCTCAAAGATCTGGATTAAAAGTGGGTCTCCCCATTTGAAATTATTTACGAAAAAGATCCCTCACAGGTATGCCCAGCCACTTGGGTTTTAGTTAATTCCAGATGTAGTCAAGTTGACACTCAAGAATAACCATCACACAGGTTCTCATTATATACCCTGGCTAGCCTGGAACTCACTGCCTCCCCAGTGTTGAGGTTAAAGGCTGTGCCATCACACCAACCTCATTTGCTGTATTAAAGCCCCCAGTTTTGACCGTGGAACCAAGCTAAGTGTGTGATTTTCCAAGAAACAGGACAAGATACTCTGGTAGGGAGACATGAGTAGTAACCATATGGCTGGCTAATCCCTACTTATAAGCTACCTTATTTTCTCTTCTTTGGGAACCCTAGAACTGCCTGATAAAGAGAGATGAAAATGGTTACTCTGCAGTGGTAGCTGATTTTGGCCTGGCTGAGAAGATTCCTGATGCTAGGTGAGTAACCCTGAAGGCCACAGGCAATGGTCAAAACTAAGGGGAAATCCAGCTTCCTTCCCAAGGGTCAGTATCTAGCCACAGCTCAAGTCCATTCCTTGTCTCGATTCATCCAAGTCTATACCCACCCTTGGGAGCAACAAAACCCAATCAGATCTGGTTGTGTAGTCAAGTACAATGGCACACACCTGTAAATTCAGTACTTTCAAAGCAGAGGCAGGAGGATCACTGCAAGTTTGATTCCACTAAGGACTTTATGAGCCGCTGCATCAACCAACAAGGACTCAAGGGCTAGGGATAGTGTAGCCCAGTTAGTATAGTGCCTGTATACACAAAGCCCTGAGAAAATTCCAACACCATACAGACCAGGAGGTGCATGCCTGAAATCTAGAACTCAGTAGGCGGCTGGAGGATCAATAGCCAGAAGTCATCCCCCATTATATATAGTTCAGGCTATGTGAAACCTTGTTTTGTCAATTCCCATTGTGCCAGTCACAGGCAAGCTTTCTTCCTTTACTTCACAGTACAGGGAGTGTGAAGCTGGCTGTGGTGGGCTCACCTTTCTGGATGGCACCTGAGGTCCTCCGAGATGAGCCTTATAATGAGAAGGTAAGTCTGGAGATTTCAAGGCCTGATTAGCCTTTGTGGCCCAGGTAAGGATCTGTATCCTGCCTGCTAAATATAGGACTAGCATCTGGTTGTTGTTAACCAGTGGGTGACTTGAATGGAATATGGGTAATGCAGCCCAGACCTAGGCTGTTAAGAGTGGGGGTGGGACAGGGAAGATAATCCACTCGTTACTTCACCGAGAGGAAAACTGAGGTTTGACCACTTACCAGGCAGACGTGTTCTCTTATGGTATCATCCTCTGTGAGATCATCGCCCGCATCCAAGCTGATCCAGACTATCTTCCCCGCACAGAGGTGAGCTACCAGCATGGGACCAGCACCACAGGGATGGGGTTGTTTTGGTTATGGAACTGTTTTATCCTTGGGTGGAGTTGCTGGAACTACTCTGTGGCTACTTGTGAGGCAGTTCCCAGCCTCGTCTGACTAGGCCAGGATGAGTGTGTATGATTAATGACTTACTATTCATGTCCCTTGTACACTTCTCCACCTTACTCATCCACAGAATTTCGGGCTGGATTATGATGCTTTCCAGCACATGGTGGGAGACTGCCCCCCAGAGTTTTTGCAGCTCACCTTCAACTGCTGTAATGTGAGTGTCTTTCTTCACCTGGCTTTGGTCAGGTGCTGAGCCCTTTTCATTTAATTAGGACTGTAGGGAAAGGCTACAAATTAGTCTCATAAGGGGCATGATATCATTTCCCCAGATGTGTAACACCAACCATATTTCCTACTCTGGCCTATACAGGCTCTCCAGAGTGCTCTGGACCAAAGAAAGAAAAAAACTGCTTTGTATTTTCCAGCCCTCAGCCTGCAGGGTAGACCCATGGCTGTGCTCTGAGTGTTGACCAAGCTTTGTCAGGCTTTATTTGTTGAACTATAGCAACAGCCAGTCCTAACGCAAGAGAAAACTTTAGTTACCCAACCTGAATCTTAAAAGATGCCAGAAACAGATTCAGATTTCATCTTTGGGGTGAAAAGTGCAGAGCAGGGCTCATGGCTGGTGTGGATGCCTACAGATGGACCCTAAACTGCGCCCATCCTTTGAGGAGATTGGAAAGACCCTAGAGGAAATTATGAGCCGCCTACAGGAAGAAGAGTTGGAAAGGGACAGGAAGCTGCAGCCCACAGCTAAAGGTAAGAGATCAGACCCAGATACCCAAACCTGACCCTGAAGGGAGGAATGAGACTCTGAGATTCCCCTCTGGGGAAAGATCCTAGGTCCAGAAGTCAGAGGAGAGTGGTCATGGACAATAAAGTAGTAGGCGGTCTTACAGTTGTGACCTGGCACATTGTTTCCCTCTTTTCTCATCGATAAAATGGGACAACAACCTACCTCACTTTCCTCCAGAACAGTATAGTAAAGTGCTGCTTGTACTGACTGAGAGTAACCCAAGCTTACTGTCCTTCAGGACTGCTGGAGAAAGTGTTCGGAGGGAAGCGACTGAGTTCACCGGACGACAAGATTCCCCCTAAGTCTCCACGTCCAAGACGTACTATCTGGCTGTCTCGAAGCCAGTCAGACATTTTCTCTCGTAAGCCTCCACGTACAGTCAGTGTCTTGGACCCCTACTACCGGCCACGAGATGGTGCTACACGTACCCCAAAAGTCAACCCTTTCAGTGCACGCCAAGACCTCAAGGGTGGCAAGATCAAATTCTTTGACCTGCCCAGCAAATCTGTCATTTCCCTTGTATTTGACCTGGATGCACCAGGGCCTGGAACTACGCCTCTGGCTGATTGTCAGGAGCCATTGGCCATGTCTTCAAGACGATGGCGTTCTTTGCCTGGTTCACCCGAGTTCTTGCATCAGGCTTGTCCATTTGTGAGCGGTGAAGAATCACTGTCTGAAGGGCCTCCACCACGACTCAGTAGTCTCAAGTATGGAGTAAGAGAGATTCCACCATTCCATGCATCTGCATTACCAGCTGCTTCAGTCCACGAGGCCATGGATTGCTCCAACCCCCAAGAAGAAAACGGTTTTGGACCCAGGCCCAAGGGGACCAGCCTATGTGTAGAAGCCGCTGAGGTGGAGGTGGAAGAAAGGCCACAAATGGCTCCTGTCCATTTCTCCGTCTCTGGAATAAGCTTGCAAACCCAGGGAGAGCAGGATGGGTGAGGTGGGGGAGGACTAGTTCCTGCCTCACCTTAGGGATGGACCTTCAGCTGAAATTGCTGGATCCCCTTGATGCGTCACAGCCAGGCTCTTCCCTGGATCCCACAAAGCAGGCAGGCCAAGAAAAGCCTGGCTTAAAAATGGGGCTTGCAGTGCCCAATGGCTGTAATGGGAGGTGTCTCAATAGTTAGGGCCAACCTAATTCTAAACCTCTGAAATCCAGCAAGGAGCTCTGGCTCCCACTGACAGCAGTACATGTCCTAGAACAAGGACCAAAGGACTCTTAGGTCCAGGCTGAGTTGGCAGGCAGCTATGCAGCTATGACCCCAGTTCCTTTCCCACCCTAGGTCTCTTATATGCCTCTGGGGCATATAAGCTACAGGATGGAAACTGGAGTTAACTAGGAGGCTGTAAAGGGCATGGCTGCTTCTCAGACCTGAAGACTGGGATGCTTCTTGCCAGTATGTCTAAGACACTTGAATAATTGCTGTTTGCACTTACTGTACGGTCAGACCACATCACTACATCTCTATGCAAGGGGGAGACAAGGCAATGTGGTGGTCAAGGATCTTTTAGCTAACCTATTCAAAGACTTTTCCAGTGATTAATCTATTTTCATATTTATAAAGGAGTCTTAATGTTTTGCCTCAAGACTTTCAACCTTGGTTGGGAGTGGGGCTGGTTTTGTAGGCCCCAGGGCCTGCTCTATGTATGTGTCAACAGGTGATGCAACCAGTAGTTAATGTATTACACTTGGACTGATTTTCTCCCTGCTATAGCTGGAGCTTTGGGAACAGTCTGTCCTTGAGGAGCCGCAATAAGAAATAACCAAAGAATGAACTTGGTCAAATATTTTCATAATTCATTTCTGTTGATTTTTTTTTTTTTTTGTAAAACTTTTCCCAAGACATTTTCAGATTAAAAAATAAAGTTGATGTTGCAGGTGCTAGTTAGCCTTATTTATACCCGTGGGCCAGGCCTCTGTACAAAAGGAAATAGTGAAGTACTCGTTGTACTTCGCTATTGCTGACCTGCACAACAACT